>OY282559.1:401049096-401340201 GCA_958295665.1 Tipula vernalis
GGCATATGCACTCCTAGCCAGCTCATTATATTCCAGATCCGTTGTATATAGTCAGTACATGAGCACATCTCTGAGATTTTTGTTATTTGACTTAGTGTAGTATCGCTTTCAAATCATTTTTGGGAAAATTCTTTAATTTTTGAAAATTTGTCATTCGAGCCCAACTTATCATTCGAGCCCAACCCATCATATTCTAACTGGATTATTATATTCTCAGTCCGTGGAATATAGCTCCTACATAAGCATATCTGTTAAATTTGTGTTATTTGATTTAATGCGGCACTTTCGCCCTCATTTTAGTATTCAAATACTAAATGGTTTATTTAGGGTTAATTAATTAATTGATGGTTAATGGTTTATTTAATTAATTGATATAAAATATAACGTTTTGATTAATTCGAAATTTGGTTAGTATTCAAGTTCTAATGCAAAACTAAATAGTGAATTAAAGTCAATACATGATCAACTTGGTTTTGCTGACGATGTAAACCGCTTGAGAAATTTTCTGCTTCATGGAATACCAGTCGGTAAAGATAAAAATCGACCAACTATATTGAAACAATTTTTGACATTTTTGGAAGTGCCATCATGTGAAAAGCAAATTATACACGAATTTCGAGAATGTGAATAAAAAATTCTCAATCCAATATACCACCTTTAATCGTTGAATGTGATGCAGTTTCGACAAAATTAAAAATTTTTGATGCACAATTTTTAATTGCATAACATCATCTGACATAAGTTTGAGCAACGGTAATGGTAGTACCGCGTCAACTGATCATCTTTCTGCCAGAGAATTGAAAACAACCCGGAACTACTATATAAGTTTGTATGGTCCCAACGTGGCAACGTATTATGCAGAAATGATGATAAATCAAAAATAATTAAATTAAACTCAATTTAAATCATTGAGAAGCTGTTGAACCACAATCATTAGGATCCTAATTTGTATCTAAACATAACTGTTTTTCTTTGTTTACATTATTTATTACTTTTATAATTTTTCTATTTCAAATCTTAGATTGTAATCATAACAATGAAATTATCGGTATATTATCAAAATGTAAGAGGTCTCTGAACAAAAATTAATATTCTTCGTAAAAAATATTTTGGCGTTTAGTTACGATATTATCTGTTTGAGTGAGACATTTCTGAATGTTGACATTTTTGATGGTGAGTTGTGACTTTATTGTACACAGAAAAGATCGCGATTTAAATTTATTTCCAGATGAAAAGATGGTAGTGGTTGCTTTATTGCAATCCATAAAATATTTAACTCTTTTAGAAACTATGAATGGGCAGTGTTTTAAGAGAAAGTATGGGTTGGCATTCGAAGTGATAATGGGAAGTTGCTTTATATTATTGTTCCCTAAATATCTAATGCTAAAACTGGCGACTATTATCGTTATTTTGATAATATTTCTTCTATTATTAATTTAAATCCAAACTCTGACTTTATTATAGCTGGTGACTTTAACCTTCCTATGGTTCCTTGGAGTAACCTAAATAATTCAACCACGGTATCTCTTTCCGGTACTGCTGAATCTTTCATTAATATGCTAAATTTCACGGGCACTAAACAGCATTATTACATAAAAAATGTTAATGGTAGAATGTTAGACTTAGTTATTTCAAATATTCAGAATTATATTCATGTGTCATTGGCTTTAGACGTTTTGTCTAAAATAGATTCCCATCATCCACCGTTACAAATTAATGGAATTATTAAACAAATCAAAACATCGAAGAGTTCAACACGATTAATTAGGCTATGGAAAAAGGGAAATTATGATTGCATAAATTCCATAATACGTTCGATTGACTGGTCAAATTTATTTGGTTCTTTAACCATTAATGATTCATTCAGAATATTTTATAACGAACTGAATAATATTATTGAATCTTGTATTCCATGCATGACACCAAAACGAAAGGACTATCCAAGTTGGTATTCAAGAATCCTAATTAAATTAATTGAATTTAAACATTTAATTTTTAAAAAATCAGAAAGAATCAATGATCCCCAGTATTGTAGTTTATTCAAATCCTTACTTGCAACAGTGAGGAAGAAAATAAAATCATTTTACGCTAGCTGCCTCTCTTCCATCGAATCGAACATCCAATTCAATCCAAAATGGTTTTGGTCTTATACTAAATCGTTAAAAAAACACAAGTATTTTCCCCCAGAGCATCCGAGACAACACTAGCATCGCGAACAACAACACTGATATCTGTAATATGTTCGCCTCTTATTTTAAGCCAGTTTATACATTTGATAACCGTACCGTGTCCAAATTAATAAGAACCGTGGCCCTTAGCTAACGGGTCCGAACGGTAAATCGATTGTTATTTATCACTTGAAACATGCGCGTAGCTACATTAATTTGGTTATTAGCTGCATATTCTAACTATCTAAATAATTGTTTAGTATCAACCAATAAGTACCACAAAGGTGTCGTAAGATCCGTTTGTTATTTATGAAATAAATTCTGGAAAGAAAGCATTTGGCCATATTTTTTCAACGTTCTGCAGCCTATCTTATCAGCGAGTTATAGGGCCCACTATTAACTTTATGGTAAATTTGCAGGTTTTTGTATAATAAACTAAAACACCTTTTCCGCAAGAAAATAAGAATCTTGGCCCATCTACGAAACGAAATAGACTTTAAAACAATTTTTTTTTCGTTTCCAATTTTACAATCACATCTCAAACTTTTTATTATCAAACTTTGATAAAAATAAAAATTTAATTCATATTGCAGTAAACACCACAAACTATAACTTTACATTGCCAAAACACATTATGTTGTGTTCTTTATAGTATTTATATTTAGAATCTACTAAACAAACCGTGCCAATTTCATATAGCAACAAAAAAAAAATGTCATTCCAAAATATTAATTTGGTTTCATTTGGTTCGGTATCTCGTACACATACTCATGACGTGAAATTGACTATAAATAAAAATACAGCATCTTACTAGTATACTATTGGACACCATCCAAACGTAAAGTAATGTTATATTATATGTTTTAATAGTATTTCATGTTGATATTAATCAATTTATATTTTATGTTTGAAAAATGACAATGCGATATATGTTTTATGTTTAATGTTCATTCGTGTATATGTGAACGGGTTTAATTGAACAAAATGCAGAAAATTTAATTTCGCATAACTCTAATTAATGACCTATATAAGTGTTACGTAACAGTGAAAAATCAATTTCGTACAACAAATTTTATAAAAGTGACCGAATATTTTTTTTTATATACCATTTATCCAGGATATTATGTTGTTGTTGGAATTTTCATGATGAATGAATTATAGCAATTTTGTATAATTTTTTATTTTCTTTACATACCAAAAAATTTGGGATGTCGAAAAATTGGGACAAGAAGTTTTTTTTTTTTCGTTTTTCTACATTTTTGTGCTGATTCATTATAACTGGATATTTATTTTTAATATGATTTATTAAGAATTTTCCAGTTTTTCCGTTGTTATTTTTTTTTCAATAACCGGATAAAAATTCATTTCCTGTTTTGTTGTGTACATATACAGATCTGTTTTTTCTCGCGTTGTATCAAATAAGTATGTATGTGAAAACGAATAGATTTTCTTACTGAGAAAGAATATAGTGAAAAAGACATAATAACAAAATATTAAAAGTATGGGTGTGTGGGGCAAAAAAAAAGTTCGTTTTCCAGTTCCAAACTTTTTTTGTGCGGTTGATTTTCAATTGTAGTTTTATTTTGTGTCGACCATTATATTCGATTCGATTTGTTGGTTTTATTATTAAATTTCAAGTACACCATAGTATATGAGCATATCAAGTGAAGATTTTCAGTTTCATTTTTTTTTTGTTCGTGAAATAGACTGACCGTAACATTATACAGAATAATGTGATTTTTTATTTTTAAGACGAGAACTGATAATGATGTTCAACTCTCCAGTATAATAAAAATTAAATTTATATTTGCTTCAATGAATTTTCGATTGGGTTTTCGGAAAGATTTTTTTTCGTTTTTTTGTATTTCCACTTTTGCGAGAAAATTCACTATGTGAAAATTTATTGTATTAATTTTTATTTTATTATTTCATTTCTTTGATTATTTTCAAGTTTTATTGATTTAATCGTATACAATGGAGCTTAAATTTTTATTGATGTTATTAAAAAATTTATATTGGTTTGCTCCAAGACAAAATTTTGAAATGATTGTGTACTGCTTCAGGCCGTCGTTGGGTGTATAACGATAACTTATTTCTTATATAGCCTGAATATTGGTTATTGATCGATTTTCATCATATCGTAAACATTTTTACAAATAAATTACGGCAATGAAATAATTTTAGTGTTCTTTTTTTAAACGACCGTAAACAATAACCAAAATTAGATAAATTTTAACAGTCGTCCTAGTAAATACTTTTAACCATCATAATGAAATTTTTCCAAATTTAAAGCACTCAGCCCAATTTGACCCATTAAAATTATCAATAATACAAATTTTGTTTGAAAAGTTGCGCTATATGCTGCTTATCTAGCAAAACTTAGATTTTGAAATACTCAGTTTCTATTTTAAGAAGCTCCTGAATATTTCTAAATACTTTTTTATCTTAATCAAATAATTGAATATGAATTTCGTTTGCTCACACTATATATTGTTCATACTGTGTAGTTTGGTTAATCAGATAATTTCCTAGGTGAATTCACTTTTATTTTGTAGTTCTCTCAATTCACACATGAGCATGTTATTTTGTTTTTTTTTTGTTTTTTTACGTTGCTATACGATTCAAAAAGTAAATTCTTGTACGTCAATCGAATAAGGTGGATTTTTTATTTTTTTTTGTAATCCAGAGTGTTTTTGTTTTGTGAGTGCTTTACAGTCAACTTGAGAAGAAAAATCTTTTAAGAGTTAGTTTTCAAAATTTGTGTTCTTATGCAAACAAGCGCCCATATTTACAGCGAGTACAATCGCCCAACCATATAATAAAGAATAGTCCAAAAATTGGTGATTAAATTTTTTTGATATTTTTCGATTTGGTACACATACGACGTTCTGTGAATACCTTTCCACCTTGCGAAGGATCCAGGTGGAATTTTCTGCATTAAATTGCACCCTGTTTATATTCGAAATCACCTATTTTACTCGTTTCTAGCAAACATTGTTTCTTAATGTTGGAATAGAAGTAGATTTGTAGTTATACCGATTTCTAGCAATTTAGATTTTCCGGATCATAAGTCATTGCAATATATTAGTCAGTGCTTAATGCGAAAGATGCTTTTATATAAAGTTGAAAAATTCTATGAAAATAGGGTACCTCCTGAATATTGCGAGAGTACTTTTTATGGTGCTTAGTCTATTACAACCTCTAATATTATTCTTTAATAATTTTTGGTGTGGATCGCACAACATTGTTAAATGGTCAAATATGCATAATTCTCCCATTATTTAGGTCAAACTGGAGGAATTATCTGTTCCTGTCAAAGTTGCCTGTATGTTCTCTAAATAAAATTCAGGAAAATTAAGTTTTAATGTTGAAAGTTTCTGGAAAAGAGTGAGTTAATATTTTAAAATTACAGTTACAAATAGGTATTTTGGAAAAGAGGTATTTTCTTCACGATATTTCTATATTGAATATTTCTATTTAAGAAATTATCTTTTTAATTTATCGATTTAATTTTCTTGCTCTAAAATATTGGTAAAAATTGAGATTTAATTTTAAAATATTTGTTTGGCTAAATTTTTATTATTTCTTAATAGTTAGTTAGTTCATGCCAACCATTTATAGATGGCACTAGGTTCAACAAGACATGCTGTGCGTTACTTTTAATTTTTCTAAATTAAGACTTTTGAGGCGAACAACGAATTTGGCCTCTTAAGGAAAATAGAAATAATAGACCAGATACAAACAAATTTGGGGCACAACCATAATAAATGTGCTATCAGCGCTCCTGCGGAAAATAGGAAAAATGAAGTAGATACAAAAAATCACTTACCTTGTATAACACACAGGCCTACTCCAAGAAATTTCGCTTGATTTTTTTTTTTTTTTTTGAGTTGCAGCTAAGCCTACATCCGAAAAATTACTTAGTAATTAAATTTGTTGACATGGTCATTTATTTATGTACATATATACACGCTGAGCTGAATAAATATTTCCTAATGCAAAGAAGTATTTAAATACTTTTAGTATTACTTAGGACTGCTTCAATGGCCCAATTAAAAACTTTTGTTTTTCTATCTCTATTTACATCTTGTGATGTCCACTAAATATTTCTAAAATATTGCAATACTGTTGAAGTTGAGGCTAAACGCTTAGAAAGTAGTTAGTATTGATTAGGAATGCTTTCATATCTCAATTAATGATTAGAAATTTCAAACCTCAATAGACACACTGACAGACCTATTAAAAATATCTAAAATTGAGCACAAATGTTCCTATTGAATTAAGGGTTCTAGCCACGTCACTGAAATTGATTCTGAATGCTTAGAAAGTACCTAGTAAAAGTTTTAATTTTTTAATTTCAATCAATGGACACCCTGTGACCCTCCAAATATTTCTGAAATATCCCACCAATAGGAACATTCTATTGATCTAATGATTAAGCCGAAATACTGAAGTTAATGCTACCCGTTTACTAAGTAGTTTATATAACTTAGGACTGATGCTATTCTTTATTCTGAGCACTTACTTCATTTATGGCAGTCGGTGTCTGATTGACTTTTTCCTAATTTTATGGTAATTTATGAATCACATTAGGTGTTTAACAAAGAAATTGAACATTTTTTGTTTTGCGACGGAAAACAAAAACAAGGAAAAAATTCATTCCCATTCTACCTCTTTAAAAATTCGATTAAGTCTAATGAGGTAAGCTTTTAAAAAACTTCTGAAGCTCTTTCAATTTTAATGATATTTGTAAGAATGCATTTCGCCCAAATTAAAAAATCTATAGCTCTTTCAGCTACATAAACAGAAATCAATAGTTCACATTAGCAACAAGACCCTCCCATTCACTTGATTCATTAAAAAACTGAAAATTTTCAGAAACAATACCGCAGCTCCTTAGAATAAGTCTAATTTTTTAAGATGGCTTGCCCAAATACCTGGGTTCATGTAATTCACGAAATTTCTGCTGATAGCGCTGTTAGCAGAAATTCTGCTCATGTGTTTCCAGCATAAGGCTTCATAAAATTTTTTAAAATTTCTTTTCTGAATATGTTATAACCTAATTATCCCTAGCATTTAAATTCTCATATTGGTTCCAAAGAGCTGTCCATCCGATACAGTGGTAGACTGGAAAATTTCATCATGCCAAACCTTTAATCTGTGTGCCTTTTACCTGTTGTCTATGCCACCTCCCACTTGTAACATTCATTCCATTGCGAGATAACCTTAAAAACCAAAATCATATTTTGTCATATCCAGATAATTAAGGTGTGACCATAACACATCGAATGACTTAACTCGTTTTAGTACATCGTATTCTAGCAATTTTCACCCGATACCTTCGAAAGGTGGTATAAGATATTGTCTTCAAAAAAATGTTCATTGGTTTCATTTCTATAGACCGTTCACAATTATTCATTTCGATTTTGCTAGCCCATTGTTAAAGCGGTTATTCCCAAAACAAGACCGAAATTATATCGGGCAAGCAGAAAAATTTTGTACGTAAATTGAATTGCGCAAATTATTTGAAAATTATTTAATTGTAAAATATTGTGCTCGGTCTTTTAAATATTACCAGACTCCGCAAATATCAATGGATTAGTTTTTAAAAACCCCGTCAAGTTAAAACTCAGTTTTCAAATATTATTCAACTGTGTTTCATCTTAAGGGCTACATACGTTGAAATCCTAAATGTTTCAATTAACGACTATCAGCTTTTATTTATTCTGCAATAAACTCCAATGCTCGAGTTTACACAATTGAAGCAATAATAATGCCGAGTGGATTCCTTGAAAAATATACTGCTACAGTCCAGCAAAGAACAATACCTACAATCTTTGGAAATTCATGTTTTGTGAGACGTGAATTAAAATCGGAACAATGCCTAAAATATAGGTCTGTGGAACGACGTGATAAAGATCTGTGAAAATAGCCGTGATAAACGGCAATGCTTTATTCATACTAGAACTTAGTTTGCCCTTGGACCTATCGTATTGGTGAATTTAAAGAGACACATTACAACAGGATTTGGATAAGTTAGTACCGTTTCCAAGCATATACTAGGTACTACTTAAAGCAAACGAAGGGATGGTTATACTTTACTGTTAAAAATTAGTTTCACACCACCGTGGCGAAAATTTTGTTGAAATTGAGAGAATTGTGAGGTTTTAGTTTCTATTGATTGACACGCTTCAAACGGCACTGTCACTTCCAAGTCTACACGATATCTATAAGTGACCTAACTGGTACATAAACTAACATCATCTAACGGTGGATCATCGTTGAAGCAACCAATTCACTTTCAAATGAAGAAGTGACTAAACATATTTGTTTTTGGGTTGTTGTTTCAAAAAGTTTGTTTAAACGAATTCTTTCAAAATTACGAATGGGCATCTTGTATTCTAAATAGGAATACCGATACTTCAGCTTTTATATTTACAGCGATTAAGAAACAATCTCATTTAGTATTTCTAAACAGGATAATACACAAAAAAATCATCGGTTAGGCAGACATATTTTAGAACCTAATGCCTAACCGATGATTAAATTTTTAAAAATTTCAAAACATTGAAGCTGCCAAATTCATAGCGACAAATTATAAATGGTGATATTTTATAATGCCACACGCAACAATGGTCAACCTTGTCGCTTAAATGATAGAATAACATCTTTTGGTTATGAAATAAATAATTTGATTTAAACATAATTTTTCAATAGCCCATTTCTATTTTTCTTCGAATTGTGAACACAACGACGATTTTATTTTGTTGTCTTCATTTGCTTTTGGGCAAATTTCTTATTTTTGTATACCACCAGCCCTATATAAAAAAAAAACAATTAAATTGTTTTTCTTTTTATTGTGATTTTCCCAGAATCATTTATTTCTGTACATTTTAAAAAAAAAATTGTAAACCACAACAATTCAATTAAAATTTTAATAAATTTAATTTCGAAATTAAAGACAAAATTACTCACTTTAATGCTCGATTGTTTTGTTCAAAATTTGGTCCTTGCTCCTTTATATGAATTTTATGGCCATCCGGTTGCCTAACCACAATCATTGCATGTAACCCGGCCGGTGGCGGTTGCCGATACTGTATTAAATATTTACATGTTAAATTTCTTGGATAAATTCCAGGAAAATTCGGTGATCTTATGCGACATATACGTTTATCGCAATCGTATAAATTTTTATCACAATATGTACCAGTCACATGTTCACCCGTCCATATACCACCATCATACCTATAACAACAAAAAAAAAAAAATTAAATAGAGTAGATAATTATTAGAAACAAACAAAAGCGTATATGGTTATTTTAATTAATATTAAAATTAGGTTTTTAGACAAATATGTGCGACTGACTCACCGTAATTTTGCCTCATTACGCTTTAAAAATTTAAATGATAATTTAAATTCAAAATTATTTTCTGGTGAATTTTGTTGTAAAAATTTATCCAATTTAATTGTAATATTTATAGAATGAGTTTCACTGTAGTATACAGTATAACCCCAGGCACTTCCACACCATTCACCACTACCTCCATCATCATAATTAATATTATTATTATTATTATTATTACTATTACTATTTAATATATTATTATTGTTATTATTATTATTATTATTATTAAAGTTAAAATATTTTGATAACGTCGTTGACGATGATGATACAGATGATGATGTCGATGATAATGTATTTTGTAATGAATTTTTTCTCTCTCTAATTTTCATATACCCATCTAAACATCGGTCACGATTTCTTGGCGATTCGTGACCATGGTGCGATGATGTGGATGACGATGACGACGATGATGAAGATGACGAAGATGATGATGATGATGATGAAGAGGAGGTAGAGGATGAAGAACTGCTACCACCACCACTGCCGCCGCCGCCAAATGACGGTTGAAATCGTCCCACATTAAATTTATCAAAATTTATCTGGAAACGTAGAAAAGAAAAAAACGAAATTATTATAAAATGTTATTATTAATTTAATTTTAATGAAATAAATAAAAAAAAATAGAAAACATTTTCCCTAAATATCCTTTTTGCCTGTTTATGTTATTTTATTTTACTTTCCTTACGAATTTTTTATACTTTTTTGTTAATCTTTTGCGTAAGCTCTACTTTATGGTGATTTTTTTTTTTTTTTAAATCTTTTTGTGTTGAAAACAATTTTTTCCGCGTATCTAAATGATAAAATTAAACGGCACGATATTAACCACAAAATATTTTTTTGTGCAATAAGTTAATTATTATGTTGCATGCTTTTCCCGTGCCACGGGAGGCGCACACAGAAAAGGTAGGAAGTTTGTTTAAAAATTTAACTTTAACAAGTAGTTTTTAAAATTATATTGAGCTTCTATTGATACATATCTAACGAAAAATAAACAAATATGTTCGCTGTAGATTAAAATTGCAACGGACGCGTACTCATTATTTGAATTTCTACTACATTCAATTGAAGTTTGCCTCAGATCAAATTTTTTTATTAAAAATTCTTACAACTAATTTTCTCTCAAGGGTAGTCCTAATTTGACAAGTAGTTCAGACTTTCAGCAGCCTTAAAAAATGTTGTAACATTCAGAAAGGACAGTTAAATTTTATAAATCAGTAAGTCCAGCACATATATTATTATTAGCCTAACGTATAATTCGTGCCTGATGGCAGGCGTTTTCAGTTCTCGCTGGAAGTGTGCGAAACTTGTGCTTATTTGCAAGGGGAAAGGCGATTCCGGGCTTCCTTCGTCCTATCGCCCTTTATGCATGCTTGATACCGCTGGCCAAATTTTCGTGAGACTTATTAGGTCGAGGCTTACCGCCGCAATCAAGGCAGCAGGTGACTTCTCACCCAAGCAGTATGGGTTTCGCGTGGGTCGATCCACGGTGAATGCGATCCAGGAGGTTGTGGAGGCAATCAGGAGATCGGAGCAAAATAATGAGTTTTCAAAGCGGATTGTTCTACTAGTGACGATTAATGTGAGGAACGCGTTTAATTCTGCGAATTGGGGTCATATGCTTGGCGCGCTTGAGCAGTCGTTTTATATACCAAAGTACCTCGTAAGGATACTGTACGATTATTTAGAGGATCGAACCTTGATGTATGAGACTGAAGAGGGGAGACGAAAGATAGCAGTTACAGCCGGAGTAGCCCAGGGATCAGTATTAGGACCTGATATTTGGAACGCCTCGTATGACAGTCGGCTACGAACCGAGATTCCAGATGAAACACAGTTGGTTGGCGCTAATCTCTGCCCGGAATACGAAGCAGGTCCAATTTAAGCTTAACTGGGTCATGAGAACAGTGTTTAGCTGGATGTCGACGCATGGGCTATCTTTAGCGCTTGAGATGACCGAGATAGTGATCCTCACAAAAAAACGGAACAAACCGCAGTAGCAATGTGGATTGGCATTGTAGTGGTCAAGACGAAGCCAGCAGTGAAGTATTTAGGAATCATGATCCATTCGAAAATGACATTTTTTGTGCAGATCAAGCAAACATCAGACAAGGCTGCGAAAGAGGTCATGGCTCTAAGCCGCCTCATGGCAAATATTAGCGGTCCAAAAGCAAGTAAACGTCGTCTTCTGGAGGGCAGGTGAGCCTTTGGATTGAGAGGGCGCACGGAGAAGTTGGGTACTATCTGACACAGTTCCTGAGTGGCCACAGATATTTCCGATCATACTTATTAAGAATGAGGAAGGTGACGTCGGCAGAATGCCTGTACTTTTCAGGTAGAATTGACGACGTGGAACACACATTCTTTTTGTGCCAAGCATGGGAGGAGCATAGAATAGCGTTGGAGATGGAGGTGGGGCATGGTCTCCGGAGACGGCAGTAGAGATTATGCTGCGAAGCTCGGCCTGGTGGGAACTCGTGGCACTGTTTGAAGAGAAAGTCCTGAGAGCGAAAAAGGAAGGCATTGATAGACTACCGTAGTCAGGAAGAAAGCTCCGGGAGCTTAGGAAAACAAACGGTCTACCCCGAAGTAATGTGTTAAACGGTCCCAGGATAGTCCGGTAGAGGGGGGAAGGTGTTTTTAGTCGGTAGGGCAGAAATGCGAGTCCGACACATCATGCGTAAATGGCATTTTCACCTTCCCCATTAAAAAAAAAAATATCCGCGATCAGTATGCTGGCTGCATTTCTAAAATTTTCCGGAAAAATCAGCCATTCCGCTGGCTCCATCGGCAATTTTAAATTGGCTGGTTTTTTATTTTACTTTACTATTCGATTGATGAAAATGGATTATTGCCCTCTAACATTCACTCAAAACGTATGGTAATACCGGCTATAAATACGTTTTGCCCTTCGTTAACAAATACTGAAGCGATTTCAAAGTTGAATCCTTCGGATGAATTTTGAGGCTGAGGATGAAGTTTACCACTGAAATTTGATCGTGAATTTGGTGCTATATTTTGTAATTGAATATTTAGGCTGAACTTTGAGAGTGAAATTTATGTTGAATTTTAAAGCACGGGTTTGGGCTTAGAGTTTAAGTCTAAAATTGTAGAATGAAATTTTTGTTCAAATTTAGGACTACAATTCAATGTGAGGCCTAAATAAGAGGTAAAATTTTGAGGTCAATTTTAAATGACTTTTTTGATAATAAACTCAAAATAAACTCAAATAAACTCTCAAAATTGATATCGCAAAATTCAGTCGCAAAATTCATTTTCAAAATTCCTCTACAAAATTTAAAACTTTTTAATTTTCTTAAAATGTAGCTCATCTCACCTTTCAATTTCAGCTTCAAAAGTTATTCTCACCTCCAAAGTTTACCCTCAAAATTCACCTAGCCTCAAATTTAGTACTAAACATTGAATTTAGTCTAAAACTGTGTCAGTATTAAAATTCTGCTTCTAAATTATGCTGCAAATTTCACCCACAAAATTCAGACTTTAAATTTTGCTTCTAAATTTCCACACAAAATTCCCTCTTAAGAGTTAGCAACTAGTTTCAGCTTCAAAATCATTAAAATATGCAATTAGAATTTAAACTGATACTTTAAGAGGGAATTTTATGTTTATATTTTGAAGCCAAATTTTAAGTCTGAATTTTGTGACAAGGTACTGACAAGGTTTTAGACTGAATTCAAAGTTTAGTATTTAATTTGATGCTAAATGAATTTTGAGGGTAAACTTTGGATGCGAGAATAAATTTTGAAGGTGAATTTAAAAACTGAGATGAGCTACATTTTAAGAAAATTAAAAGTGGTGAATTCTGTAGAGGAATTTTGAAAGTAAATTTTGAGACTAAATTTTGCCATATCAATTTTTAGAGTCGCAAAAAACTAAGAAATTTTAGAATAGAATTTGCAGTTGAACTTTGGTACAAAATATATTAGGTGAACTATAAAAATCTAAGATGAAATTTTAGGCTAAAAATCAGTGGAGAATTTTTTAATTTTAATTTTGAGGCTTGATTTTGAGACTAAAATTTATGACTAAATTTTGAGACTGAAGTTTGATGGTGAATTTAGAAATTATTTACTGAAATTTGAGGCTGAAGCTTTAGACTGACCTTAAATTGGGGCAGATTTAATGCTCCACTTCGAGTCCTAAGTTGTGTTACCTATTTTGAGGTTGAACTGCAAAACTGAAATTTCATACTTAAATTTTAAAATAATTTGAAATTGAAAGTTGGGTTAAAATCATGTTATTCAAATTCGATGATAAATTTTGAAGCTGAATTTAAAAGCTGAGGTAAGTTTACATTTTAAAATTTAAAATTGAAATTTGAGCACTACTTTATGACTTAAGCGTAAGGCTGTAATCTGAATCTGAATCTGAAAGTTTGATTAAGAATTTTGATACCAAATTTTGAAATAAAATTTTTCGAGTATATTTGAGGTGAATTTTGAACACAAAATTGCAGCTTAAAAATTAGGGTTAAAAATTAAGAAATTTTAAGGTGAAATCCAAAGTTGAAACTTCCTCTTATACTAAGTATGAGAGTAAATTTGGTAGATACATTTTAAAGCTAAATTTGAATCTTGAACTTTTAAGAGAACTTTGTACGTTAATTTTGAAATTATAGGCTCAAATTTTAATTTTAGGGTGACCCGAATTTCGTTGAAGAAGTTAAAAGCATAATCGTTACCCTGCATTTTAATAGTGAACCAACCGTAAAACAGTGAATATTGAGACTTTGTTTTGGCAGAATATTAAGACTAAAATTTATTTGTGAATTTAAAAGCAGAATTTGTCAGCTAAATTTTTATTATAAAACTTAAGAATTTAGCTGGAATCTATGGCTCTTTCAGAAGATTGAGGTTAAACGTAGACACAGGAATTTGAGGATGAATTTTGAAGTTTAGATCTAGAATTACAATTTAACTTTGAATCTTTCATCTTCTGGGAAAAAACACTTGGTTGAAATTTTAAGGTGCAAATAAATTTAAGGCTGAATTTAGAGTACCAATTTTTAAGCGAATTGTGATGCCTATTATGAAAGTAATATTCTTGATCAAGAATTTTTATGGCGAATATTGACGCTGAATTAGAAGCCTGATTTTATGGCTGAAAAATGAATCACAAATTTTAATAAGAATTTTTTAACAAAATATTCAGGTTAAAAATTAAAAAAAGTTAGAGAGAAATTATTTTTGTCCACTTTAAAGCCGTCCAAAATTTAAATGCTGAAATTTAAACTGAACTCATGTTAACAGGAAATTTTTAAGCTTACTTCCGAGAAAGAAACTTAACGCTTAAGTTTTAAACTTGAATGTGAACTATGAAACTAAATTTGATGCTTAATTTTAAACTTACACAGTTTAGAAATTGGATTCTGAATTTTGAAGGTGATTTTTGATCCTAGAATTTGTGGCTAAACTTTGTCGCTGAAACTTAACTTAAGATTATTGGAATGACATTTATTCGATAATTTTTATGTAAATAAGGTGAATTTTTACGCTACAAATTGAAGCTGGACTTTGCATGAAAATTTGAAGGTGGTAGTTGAAGCTAAATTTACAGATTAAAATTAAAATTTAATATTCTAGGCTCCAATTTTAGACTAAACTAAAGCACTAGGTATGAATAGTAAATATTGAGGCTGAACCGTGAGACAGAAATTTGAAAGTGAACTTGTATGATGGATTTTCGAGCTGGCATATGAGTTTGAATTTTGAACCAAAATTATTAAGTTAAAATGTTGTTCTGAAATTCTTGGGTAAAGTTTGAGCCTAAAATTTAATACTAAACTTAAATTTGACGTAAATTTTCATCATGAAAAAATATTGATGCTTATTTTTTTGGTTGGATTTTAAGGCTAAACTTTGAATTTGAAATCTATTGCTCAATTTAGGTAAGAAGTTTAACTTCAGCTTAATATGAAAATTAAGAAATTGTTGCCAAAATATGAGGTTGACTTGAGGTTGACATTTTCAACTAAACTTCTAACTTCCAAATTATTCTGGAATTTTAACCTGACCGTTGAGACCGAATTTTGAAACAAAATTTTGAAGGATGCATTTTGAACTCGAACTAGCAGCCTAAATATTAATTTGAAAATTAAGAAATTTTCAGAATTTAAAGGTTGAATTTTAACGGTTATAATTAAGGCTGAATTTTTTACAGAGACTTTATTGAAGATTTTGGAATTTTTAATGTAGAGGCTGATGTTTTGAGTCAGAAATTTAAGGACAAAACATTCTAAAGTATGGCAGGAACTTAGATTTAACTTTGATACAAATATTCGATGGTCAATTATTAAATTCTTAGCTGAAATTCTAGACTGAACTGAAATTTGAAAGGGAATTTTGAGGCTTAATATTTAGGCTAAACTTTTTTGGTGAATTGGAGGACGAAATTTGAGGCTGAACTTTGAGACTCAGATTTGATGGTGAGTTTTGAAATCGTTTTTTGGGTAAATTTTAAATCGAAAATTGTTGGATGGAATTGTAGGCTGAAATTTTCCACTGCAATTAGGCTTGAGGTTGAATTTAAAGGTCCAACTATAAAGCATATTTTGAGCTTAAATTTTAGTGGCAAATTTTGGAGATGTGTTTAAATGTAAATTGTGACTGATGTTGAATTTTGATACTAAAATTTGAATGTGAATTTTAAAGCTGAATATTGAGGTCAAAATAAAAATTGAAATTCTTTAGTAAAAATTGAGGTTGAAATTTTTGTTGGATTGAAATTTGTAGTTGAAATTTGAGAGTGCATTTTTATTGTAAATTTTGAAACTAAATTTTTGGATTGGGACATTGACATTGAAATTTGAGATGAAAATTGAAAGCTGTAATTTTAGGTTGAAATTTTAAGCTTAATTTTTATGCTCGAAAACTTAACCAAAATCGTAAATTTTGATAATTAAGTTTACTTATTAAAATTTGCGCTACAAAATTTAAATTTTCACTTAAAGCCAAGTTTGTGGTTTTGAAATTTGATTTAGAATTTTGACTTGAACCTGACATTTGAATTCAGGTGGAAATTTGAGATTTTCTAGCTGCAGTTTAAGGCTGAATTTTGATACTGGACTGAATTTTAACCAAACATTTACAGATATAATTTTGATGCTGATTTTAAAGATTAAATTTGCAGCTGGTTTTAAATGATAAAATTTTATGATTCGTGACTGTATTTAGTCGCTTAATGTTGGCCGGATTATCGGACTGATATTTTAATTAAGAAATTTGATGCTTAATATTGAAGCTGAATTTTGAGGCTGAAATTTAAGGTCGTACTTTAATGTAATTCTAGGCTGAAATGTTATACTGAATTTTACTTTTAGGCTCAAATTAGAAGTCAAATTTTCAGGAAAATTTTGATTTTAAATTTTTATGGTAAACTTTAAATCTATGTAGCTTTAAACTAAATTTCGACCCAAAAATTTGAGAGTAGTTAATTTTGACGCTGAATTAGGAAGCTGAAATTTCAAAATGGGTTCTGACGCTGAATTTTAAAAAAGATTGTAGGCCCGAAATAAATTTCTGTTTTTTTAGAATAACGTTTGATTCCCATAAAAAACGCACATTAATTCTTCAGTCTTAATTAGGATTCATCAGTATTTTTTAATCACCCAAAAAAATCACATCAGTTATTTGGTGTTGACACAACAACATCTATATCACTGTCATCGTTACAAAAAACTCGCTTACCCATTGGCTACCGCGACATATTAAAAGCAACACAACAAAAAAGCCGGAAGAAAAATCGAATAAACAAATCAAAATAAATTATGAGATCATACACAGTGATACGAATGGTGTGCGATATTTTTCATTAATTTAACCTTTAAAATGAATGCGATAAGCTAACCTCATCTTTCATTTTGTATTGTGATATACATTTTTGCTGCCTGTACATATGTACATCCATAAATTTTCGCATAAATGTGTATATATAGAGAAATTTTTCATTTTAACTTTTAAATAACAAAAAATTATCCTGTTTTATCATAATTTTGTTGTAATTTAAGAACGAATATATCGTACGTATACAGATAGATATACATAAACAACAACAAAAATACTTTCATGGCTTTTGAAAGAAAATTCATGGGAAAATGAGCACAAAACGGGACGAAAAAATATTAATTAGCTTTTGCACCTTTTTTTTTGGTTCCTTCTGCTTCTTCTTATTTTATCATTTTGAATCTCATTTATTTCTCTACGGGGTTTATGTAATAGTACGTGTATGTGTATACATTTCTAATAAATACTTGTGTAATGGTGTTGTGTGTGATACTGTGCTTTCTGGTTTCAATGGCACCATAAAAAATAATAGTAATAATAAAATTAAATTGTCTTATTTATTTATATCGTATCATCGTAAACGGTAGAGAGATATAGTAGCTGCTAGTGTATATAGAGTACACGAGTATGTAGGTTATTCATGTTTGTATAATTTTTCATTTTCATATCATATTTCGTAAATATAATATATCCCCATGTATCCCATAGTTGTTAGAATATATTAACGTGAAATAGACGAGCACAATATACAACAACAACAAAAAATATAAAAACTAAATAAAAAATTGAGAGATAACACCGAGTTTGTTATATCATACCGGCTATATGTAGTTTGTGTGCTCCCATATATAATGAAACGTCCTTTTGCCATATTTTCAATTTTTCATAAACTATATAATACATGTATGTTATGTTTAGCTGGCACAAAAATATATTGCTTTAATGCCGTATAAAATTATGGAGTTGTAAACAATAGAGCTTGGCATTGTATTTATATATTGGATTGTTAAAATCTTTTAAATTATTTGTTTCGTTTAATAAACTTAAATGGATTTTTATTCTAGAGCAAAATTCGGTGTTTATAACCAGATACATTGGACCAATGTTTAGTTGCTATAATTCCTTCCAAAAACTGATTTTCAAAGAAATTTTAAAACATGAACAAAAAACTCGGAAAATACAATTTTGGAACTCATTGAAAACTAAATATTTCAAAATGGGTGCCAATTAACACAATGTGGAAAAACCCACCGGTTTCCGGGAACTAGCACAAGTTGCAAAAAACACCGTTATTAAATGGATTTAGGGAAAGCATAGACAAACGTTATTCAAGTGGGAAAGGGAAGTAATTGAAGTAATGTAAGTTAGGGGACAATATTAGCGCCATCCTTGCAAAGAAAATATTAGCTCTTATTGATAACAAACTTTAAATAGTTTTTCACATTGAGAGCCAGGGATCACTTTGATAAAGCAAACTTTAGACCTTCAATAATCTTTTAAAACATAATATGTTAGAAAGTTTTATTCGTGCTAACTAATGAGAACTAAAAAAGGAATTAAGGGTAAGATGGCTGCTTGAGGGAAACCAGCATTGGTTACGTAAGGAATGTAATTTCCGCAATTCACTATCACTTAGATTCTATATGGCAAAGAGAAAGTTATAGGTCCAAACCGGCGTACTGAGATACTGTTGAAGTACTGTCGAAAGTGGCCAGCCGATAGAAAAAAGTCGATAATACAGAACCAAAAAATGAGAAAAACATCTATCTGCATTACCGAAAGTCGGTAATGAAGATTGTGTTATACCAGCCGAGAATCAAAAATTAGATCGTAATCAGTCGATAGTGTATAACCTAATAATAATACAATTAGATGAATGGAAAGCAATGAAAACTTTTGTCAATATATTTAAGTGGGAAAAACTAACTCCATTTCCTTGTGGAAAATTCTGAAAAATTCGCGAAACCGAAAGAAATATTTAAAATAGGTGTAAAATCATCCCATAGAGTGTTGTCCTTGCAGATGGATTTCATTGATATGATTTATTAAAAGCAACCGCTAAAAAAAATTCAGTTTAAGTTTCCCGTGGCCTGGGGATGGATTGCATTGAAGTGACTTATCAATATCAATCCAGGAGAAAAATTTAGTTCAAGTTTCCCGTGGCAAATCTGGGAAAATTCCAATTACCAAAAACCATAAGAAACAACATTAGACAATCTATCTCTCATTAGACAATCTGAGACTATTTTCAAAAATTTTATTTCGGCTAATAACCACTCTAAATTTCTTATTTTTGGCTGGAACGATAATAATGCAATCTGCATTATCGACATTTTACTTTTGACAGGAAACTTTCGGCTAGCTTTAACACGCAAGCTTTAGGCACGGGAACCTATAGAGATCATATTCACCTAAAGTTATATTTGTCCACTTCATAAAAATGGAGATTTCATTATGGTTTTTGCCTAAATAGTTCAACGATCGATTAAACTTTCACTCTGAGAATAGCTGCTGAGGATGACGCCATTTCTGGCATTTTCTTGCGATGGATCGAACTATTTGGAGATATGTCGTTATGGCCTTTCACGTTATGGAGCGCAAGCGGAAGAAGAAGAATAAAGTATATAGAGAACGGTTCATACAAATATTTTTGAAAACAAGTGGGTGAACACAATTTCGACCTACATGAAAACGCAAGAGTCAATCGAAATCTCTGCTAAATTGGTATATATGCCCAACTGATAAGCTACACTTACACAGTTTAATGTTTTTGATGAGTTTTTTAATTAAATTAGTGACTAGCGAAATCAAAATAAAAAATATTAAAAAAATTCTAGCAATAGCGCTGATATGGACAAATCAATGGCAGAAGCTGAAGAATAACCCAAAAATCTGAACAATATTAATTTGGAATTGAAAAAGTGGAATATATACAAATTAGTCATTATTTTACAGAAGCAAAAGCAAGAACGGCAATCAACTTCTGAAAGAAATAGATTATTTCAGTGTTTTGTCAAATTACCGTAATAGAGACACAATTGGACGTGATCTATTTCCAAAGATCGCTTATTTAATTTGGTTTAATTCATTGATTGACTCAGGTCGTTGAGCCAATCTAGAATTCGCATGCAATAAATTACGAGCTAAATGAGGTTGGCAAAAAATTTGGCCCTCCTACCAGCCGATGTGAGGGAAAGTGAATTAAAAATTTGCTTAAAATATTCCTATATAAATTGAATCCATAAATATGTGACAATGTGAATACTTGGATTCGCTTTATACCGGAAAGAAGAAGGATTTTTCGGGAGCAGAATAAGACAAACATATACGACCAATTTAGTGTAGGGATTTAAGCAGCCACATGATCCTGTTCCTTGAACGAAAATAGTTATTTTTATAGATGTTAAATAAGATAGTTGCAAGAAAACTATGAGTTTTGCCGGAATGACCATAAGGGTTCCTCAAGAAAAACAAGAACGAATACGGATTTAGTATCGAATTTCGAACTGAACTGAAATAATTGCTCTGTTGGTCTTGATTTTCGCAATATTACACCTTCTGATTTGTATGCATTTGTTGTTGCTAAAGGCTTAGGTTAAGTGAAAAAAGAGAAATTTCGGCCTCTTTAAAATGTCGAATGTGTTTGTTGGCTAATACATAGTAAGAAGTTCTATATACTTAAAATCTTCAACATTGTCTTTTCAAAAAAGTTGAGTGAATTCACACCATAAATACTTTTCGAATATTTATATTGTTTCAAATATGGAGTCGGTTAAATACTTATTTTAGACATTTTTGCTAAAGCACGTTGAACTTCTTGATCAGATTTTAGCCAAAAAGGGTATTTGTTGTACAGCATCGGGCCAATTAAAAAAAAAATCGGGCGAAGTTATGCAAAGTCGCATGTATGTGTTATGCAAAGTCGCAGTTGTAAGCCTTAAATATTCATTAACTTTAATTTGGTTAAAGAGGAATGTCTAATGGAACAAAATTACACAACTCGCCATAAACTCACCCAGAAAATGGTTATCAATGAGTCCAGATGAAAAATTCGACAGGTTCACAAATCCGAAATGCAACGTAAAGTACTAGTCAGTTGTTTGAAGTAATCAAGTTTGTACAGCAAGCACAACCAAATACATTTAAATGCTGTAACCAGCATCATATACCTTGAGAAAATGTACGTTTCTATCTACAAGGATGTTTTGTTGCTGTAGACCGATCTTATTCAACAATCCTGTTAGTTAAATTGATGTTTAAATACTGAAATCCTGTTGTTTTACGAAAATTACTGCATCGTAACTCAACATAATTCAAAATGTACTATTGGAACGTGAACTGGATTTATCAAGTTCAAAACGTAGATAGCGGTATTGCTCATGTATTTATTTGGCAGGGTAATTTCACAGCACATTTATTGTTTTGTCAGTAGTAAACGATGATCAAAAGATTTTGGTTTTGTACTTTAATGCAATTGTAAGGTAATTACGTGTTAATGGAAATTTTTGTATAAAATGTATTTGTCGCTTGGTGTTGCTAGTAATATTGAATAAGAGAGAAAGCAGTTTTATTGTGTTTGGAGGGTGCTTTATGACAATACAACACGGTCGGTGAAGGATAGTATTTCAGATATCCGTGTTAATAACCTGTGGTAGTATGAAACTATTTTCAAATGAATATAGGTAGTAACTGCATCTGACTGATTTAGTGTAGACACCCCTTTTGAAACGCTTAAATACAAAACCATATTCATACAAATTAAAATATTATTTGAAAATGTGAAATATGTAGCTTACTTCAGACATGTCGAAGCCAATTTAGTATTTCAGCCAAATTTTTCAAAACATGTACATATATAGAGCAATAAAATATTTGGTAACAAAAAATCAAATTGGCGAACGGGTAACTATTTACGTATCCAGGCCATAGAATTTATCACTCTGAAATGTGTGTGAATAGACTGCAATGCTACAACATGGAATAGCAATTGCGGTGGCCCTCACACTCATTGCATAGTAATATATTCTGTATCACTGGATACACTACGGACAACTCCGATTAAATTGTAAGATATTGTGTAAACTCAAATAAAGCAAATCTTGTACCTTAACGAGTTTAAACAATTTTTTATTTGAAAAACAATAAAAATTGACAAAAGCAAGGTGCATTTAGGGAGATTAAAATAGAGAAAATTAATCGAATAATCTTAAATGTTTGATATTCAATTCGATATGAAACAATTTTTTCAAAGTGTATTAATTCTGAATTATTTACTAAATTTTGTAAGAGAAAATGTGACGAAAGCAATTTGTAAGCACAGCAACTTTTAGGTAATTTGTAATTGATCCATATCAAATTCTTGAGGAGATTTTTCGAGATTTTTAAGTTAACTCGAGCTATGTTTGGCGTTCAGTGACATTATTTGAGATTCGATAGATTTTTTGAGATTATTCTAGTTTAGTTTGGATTGAAAAATATAACCGCTGACTTTAGCATTGTATTATGCAAAATACTCGAATTTTTAGATTTAGGGAAGAACTGAGTTTGGAAAGCGTTAAATTGCTTAGCATCTAATTTATTCGAAATTACAAAGAATATTCAATCTTTTCGAGATTATTCAAGGTTTCTAGTTAAAGACGGTTGACAAAATTTAATAAACACGTCGTTTTTTTATCATTTTACTATTTTAAAATAATAAAATATTCTTTTTTTCTAACACCACCCAATTGTTGGTTTTACCTATGTAAAATCGACAATTGGGGGGTGTTAGACAAATTTTTTTTTTATTATTTTAAAGTAGTAAAATGATAAAGAACCTAGGTGTCTGCAAAATTTTGTCCACCGTCTGTATTTCTCCGACAAACCTTTTTCCTTATGAATTGCTTAGCGTTGAGATTTTTCAAAATTATTGTAGGAGATTCCTCGAATCGAACTTTCGAATTTTAATGGGAATTATAAAGGTTATTATTTTATATTTTCAATGTTATTCGAGCTTAGCTTAAAGTTGAAGTCGTGTTGAGCTCGTCTACGATTATGTGGGTTTCTGCTCATTGCGATATAGAGGACAGTGAGATGGCCGATTATTTTGCGTTATCGCTTTAGAGGGCAGCTTTATGCCAAATAAGTAAGCTCGTTCTTTTATTAGGGTAGAATCACGCGGTTGAAAGAAACATTGGCCCATTGTGACATTAGGAGCTGTACTTTTGTACGGTCCTGCCAATTTCAATAAATGAGTAACACTTTTAAGTCAGCTGGATTTATACCTTTAACTTTGTAATTCATGTCAACATACCACCAGCAATACTACGACAAGGCAGACCTTGCTTTTCGCAATATTGCTGTTAGTTCAATAAGTCAGATCAAAGTAGCTATTGCAGCAAAATAACATTTTTTGTCGGACTTGGCCTGTTTCTCAAAATAACTGTCCAATTCAAATATGAGCATTTTACATATAGTAACTGGAAAATCTATATTTAGTTGCCTCAGATTTTCTTAGCACAATAATAGCCACTACCTGTGAATATACGTTTAAAAATTATTTTGTTTCTCTAGACATGTGGTAAATTAATAATGGATGGCTTACAAGCCGAAATCGGCAGTTATTGGATGTCGGGATCACATCATTCTAAAATGATTTCAAATGCAAATTTCGTACACATTTAATTTAAAATCTTATATTTTTTGAGATATTTGCAAAATAAATTTTTTGGTGCGCTGAGGAGCCACTGACCTATTTTCACTTAAATTTGCTAAGACGCCCCACCGTAAACCATCTTAGCTTGATTTTATGCCGACTGTACAAATGCATTTCACGTAAATTTGAGAATTTTATGAACCTTCTATAAAATTGAATTTTTTGAATTTTTAAAACAAATATTTAGAGGAAAATTTAGAGTTTTTGAAAACTACGATTTCAGAATTTTATAAAATTGCAAAATTTGATGTAAATTCGGTTTGGGCGAAATTCTGAAATTTTGGAAACTTTCAGAAATTCGTAAAGCTTCTTAGTTTTGTGAAACGCATTTTGAATAAAATCTTCAAATTTTAGAGAATGGCAATAGCCATATGTGGAAAAGTTTTAGAATTCTGAACGGTTTGATAAAATTGTAGAACGTTATAAAAATTAAACAAAAAATTACGCATAGTTGCATTTTTATAAACCATCATTGTCAGCTAAGAGCTGCAGAATTTGTTGGAAAAACTAGAAAATTTTGATGTAAATTCCGGGATTGGGCGAAATTCTGAAATATTACAAAATTTTAAAATTTCTTATTTTCGTAAAAATCTTATTGAATGAAATCTCAGAGTTACAACAAATTAAAATATCCATAGAAGTTTCAGAATCCTGCCAAATTTCAAAATTTTAAGGGATTCATTATCATGTAATGGAATTTCAAAATATTGCAAAAATAAGGAATTGGATAAAGTTTCAGAATTTTATTAAACTGCGGTCTTACCTTCCGAAATTCTGAAATATTGGAAAATTTTAGAATTTGCATAAGCTTACTCAACATTTTAGAAAATTGCAATATCCATTCATACAGCTTGTGGACTAGTTTCAAAAAGCTTTAGAACTCAAATCAGTATATTTTATCTTACAGAGAAAAGATTTATGAACTGTAATTTTTTGGTTTGTCCTGATTTCTAGATTAAAATAATATTGTGAATCTTAATATCGACTTGATAGTGATTTAATGTACGCGCAATTATTAAATAGAGTGTAGGTAAGCTGGAAAGATTAAGGACGGAAGCAAGTGCCCACTACATTTGTAGCATATAAAAGTTTTATTTTCTTTTAAAGATATTGACAATATGTTAAGGTATGTTAAAAATAGTTAAATGTAGCTTTTTATCATCACTATAGCTAAATGTTTCAGGACTTTATACAGAAAGCGAACCCGAAATTAATCTTTGTTATTACAGTGGCTTTAAATTAAAATGGCATAAGAATAGATCAAAAAGTGGTTATGTAAGAAGAGTGGAATTTATCTTTATTTAAATTTTAATTTTTTACAAAATCCAGATAAAGCCAATTTAAATTCTTAAGCTGGTTAATTCTAATTTTTTTTTTAATATGTATTGCCTTTTATTGTTTTCTGTAAAAGGGTATACGATGGGACCTGATGTTTAATTCTTGGTCATACATTTGAACCAATTTATGAATTATTCGGGTACTTACGTTAGCTAAATAGTTTTACTTTTAAATATTCCATATCCAGATAATCATTAATTCCAGATAATTGAAAACAACATCGGAAATCTCTTTGATAAACATTTTATGTTAATCTACGTATTGTGATGCCGCTAGTAACCAGCATCATTGATACATATTGTGGACTGAACATTACAGTAAAATGATTTTATTAGATTTTATTTTCGGCATCCAATACTACTGAAAACGTATCGACTAAAACTGGAAATACTTATTTGTGTCTATATCTTAAAGATCTGTCACCGATGTAAATTTTTTCACACTAAGCTTAGCTAGAAAAATTAACGAAAAGTGTTTGTGTACTGAAAAAGAGTAGGCTTACATAAGAAAGTGTAAAAGACCAGTAGAACCAGTTGTTTAAAATGTTCTACCAATTTTTAAAAATTGTGGAAAGCTCCGAGAGATGTTACCGGATTCGAGTCTATATTTCCATAAAGTGGATAGGCCAATCTTTCAGAAACGGTTTTTATTATAATTTAAAAAAAAAGTTTTGAAAATGTTCGAGAAATTTTTGAAATTCAAGAAAACGAATTATTATGTTCAAAACTGATGCTACACTGTGACCATTTCCCATAATCACATATTATGACACGGAAAATACCTAACTCTTTTTTAACTCTTTTTAACTAAATAACAAATACCGTTTCAGGGGGCTTCACTGGTCGACTTCTTGGAAATATAGACCCACACCTAGTAAAATATCTGAGATTTATTGGAGAATGGCCATATTGTAACACCAGGTTTGAAAGTCTGACCTATCCACTGTACGGAAGTAAAATCCGCTTCTTATAATATCTCTCAGATTAGGGAAAGGGGTCGCAGAAATTTTAACAGGTATATATTTTGAGCTTAAAACCAAAAATCGTTTCAAAAATCTTGATGTGTCTACTTTATGGAACCAAACGCGGGCCTATACGTCTGGTAACATCTATGAAATTTTGGAAAATGGCCCTAGTGAGCATAAGTTTTGAACCTTTAAAGTCATTTTCTTTATTTTAAAAAATATTCTCAAGCACGCCCAACCCTTTTTATCTTAATAGCTAAAAGTATTCTGGAGAGCTTGACTTCTCGACTTTATGGAAAAATAGCATACAAGTGTAGCATCACTTATGGACATTCTTAGTCGTTTTTACAATTTTTAAAAATTCATCGAACTTGCCCAACTCTTTTTAACTTAATGACAAAATTTTTTTCGGGAAGCTTGATGTGTCCACTTTAGAAAAACATTGTCCTTTAATTGGTTTTTAATAATTATTTATTTCTTTTTTGCAGGCGTACACTTTTTCAGAACACTTACGCTTTTTCGATAATTTGCCTAGCTACACTTTGTGTGAAATACTTTACACAAGTAGGTCTCTGTATCATACCAAGAACCACGAAGTTCTGTACCATTAAAATTAGGCCACACTCCACATAAATCGGCTTTGGTAATAATCATCTTTTAAAGCATGCGAATATCTTGTCAATTTCATCAAATATGTATTGAAGGAAATATATAACGTAATAATTAAAATATTGTTAAATTTTACTGGATCTAATGCAAAATCTTACATTCTTAGCCAAATAAAGCTGGTAGCTTATTTCGTTACAACTGGATTATTTGATTCACCTAAATTTGAGACAAAAAAGAAATCTCCAAAGGTTCACTTAAATAATATTTTACCCTCATTTCTCACAAGAATTTACTAATAACACATTGCTAATTTAGAACATCTGTGTAGTACAGCAGTAACTCAAATGACTTTCTTCTAAATTTCTCATCTAACCGAAAATTCAATTTCCTATTTTATTAAAACCGTAGACCTAAAATATCATTATTTTGCCTTCGTCTACTCTCTACACATAATAGTATACTAAAATTGCCCTGTATACACACCCCAACAAAAAAAAAAAAAAATTAATAAAATACAAAATAATAATGATGACATTTTGGAAAAAATTAAAACCTTGCTCTGTACGTAAATACCCATAATATTTACATTAAATTATTATTATTAAATATTATTAATAATAAAACCATTTATTTTATTTATTTATGCGTATTTTCTCTTCCTATATTATTTAATATGTTTGGGCTCGTTTTTTATTTTTTATTTTTTATTTTAATGGTTTGGTATATATTTAGTAACAAAACAAAACATAAACTTACTTGTATCAAATCACCATAATTTCCACCACCTGCTGTAAAATTTAAATGACATAAAAATGGAAATTCTTTTGGCTGTTGAATTTCTAACTCATAAGTTTTGCCCGTTTCCCCAAAATATGTTCGATTACAAACTGCAAAAAAAAAAATGAAAAAAGAAAATGTTATTTAAATGGATGGTGCTTTCGTTTTTTTTTTTTTTTTTTATATTTATATATATACATAATTTAAAAGCTCTCAGCAATATTATTTTAATGGTATCGTTATCTCCAAACAAAAAAAAAATCATTTTTAGGTCCTAACAAAATTTTTCAATAAAATTATTTTGGTTATCTTTCACAAAAAATAATTTTATTATATTTTGAATATCCTTAAATAAATATTCGTTGTTGTATTATACATAATATATATTCGTTAGTTTCAATATCCTTTATTTAGTTATATATACACAACCGTATAATATACAAGGAAGAGAGATGATATTATGGTTTGGGATAAAGCTTGTTGAAATAATAATAATGGAATTATTATTTTTTGTATTTTTAAATAGAAAATTTTGGTTTTCCACTTTTCTTATTTCTTTATTACAATAGTGCCATATACTATATACTCAATGTATTATAAAGGGCCGAGGTTAAGAGGTTTTTTTTATTTTTTGAAATAAAACTTGATTGTTTAAGACACTGTGAATAAGGAATATTAAATTATAAGGATTATTTCAAATCTAAATACGTATAATGTATATACATATGTACATATAAAATAGCGTTGAAAATGAAAATTACTTAAGCGGTTTTACGTTGTATGTAAGCTGCTTTTTATTTAATCGCCCAACTGAATTACAATATCAACAGAAATTTAATAAAATGAAATTTGGTTTCGGTTTCTCGGCTTGAGTAATTCAATTCAATTTTAATCGAATAGTTGTTGAAAATAAATTGAATATTTTTAGTTGTTTGATTTTTGAATTTAAATTTTATATTTTTTTTTTTTTGTAAAATAATTGATCTTGAAGAAATACAATTTTTGTGGAGGGTCTTTTCATACTTCCCATTCTCTAATGTATCGATTATTTATTTTCTTTATAAAACTTGTTATTTCAATGGCGTCACTGAGAGTCAGATACTATCAAGACATTAAAAGTTCAATTTGTTGGCGAAAGGATGGCAATTTTATTAGAGGTCCTTCTCGTGGCGAGTTCGCAGCCTTTTTGGTGCTACATTACAGTAGGAAATGCTAGAAAGCAATATTTACTCTGGTAGGATTCTTTAAAAATAGAATTAAGATGTGTCACTAAATTTACAATATAGGGCGTATTTTCAATCGTTTAATTGTTGCTTAAGTGTGTGCCTAAATTAAAATATTAAATTAAGCTAAATAAGTAAAAAGATTTAAAAGACATTGTAGTGAATAGGAACAGATTAAGTGAAATTTACCGTTTTCTCGAATATGTGATTTCCATTCTTTGAACACGATGGATTATTTGTTAATGAAAATTAATTCTAAAGGTGTCGTTGACTAAAAATAGTTTTAATAAATTTTTGGTGTTAACCGTTATTTTCAAAAACCTTGTGCCGCATTCAATATTTTTCGTATGTGACGGAATTTATTTGTGACATTGCGTATTTCGTTATTATTTAATAGTTCGATTACCTGCCAGCTTTACATGCGATTTTTTTGTGTTGAAAACCAATTTTTTTGACTCAGCCTAACGGATCAAAAGCCATCGGTAAGGATTTTCATAAATTGATAAAAACAGTAAGTTTAGCTTACAATTAGAAATTTCGTAAACATATTAAAGATTTTTACATGCAGGAAGGGAATATTTTAGCATAAATTTGGTTCAAAAATTATCGAATAGTGCGAGAAAAAAATTGTTTACCTCTTCTAACGCCTAACGGATGAAATGCCACTGATGGCGATTCTGGCCAATTCTTAAAAACAGTAGGTATAGCTTACTGTTACAAATTTCGTAAACCAATTAGAGATTTTTACATGCAGGAAGAGGATATTTTAGCATAAATTTTGTTCAAAAATTATCGAATACTACCAGAAAAAAATTGTTGACCTCTTCTAACGCCTAACGGATCACATGCCACACATGGCGATTCTGGTAAGTTCGTAAAAACAGTAAGTTTAGCTTACAATTAGAAATTTCGTATGCGAAGTAAAGATTTTTACATGCAGGAAGGGAATATTTTAGCATAAATTTAGTTGAATAATTTTCGAATAATCCCAGAAAGAAATGGTTTAACTCTTCTATTGCCTAACGGATCAAATGCCACACATGGCGATTCTGATGAATTCATAGAAACAGAAAATTTAGCTTACAATTAGAAATTTCGTACACAAATTAAAGATTTTTACATGCAGGAAGAGAATATGTTAACCTATCAATGGTTTAAGAATTCTCGAATAGTGCCAGAAAAAATTGTTTACCTGTTTTAACGCCTAACGGATCAATTGATGGCGATTCTGATAAATTCCTAAAAACTGTAAGTTAAGCTTACAATTAGAAATTTCGTACGTAAAGTAAACATTTTTACATTCAGGAAGAGAATATTCTAACATAAATTTGGTTCAAAAATTCTCGAATAGTGCCAGAAAATATTTCTTTACCTCCCATAACACCTGACGGATGAAATTCTACAGATGGCAATTCTGATGAATTGGTAAAAACAGTAAGTTTAGCTTACAATTAGATACTTCGTACACAAATTAGAGATATTTACATGCAGGAAGGGAATATTTTAGCATAATTTTGTTTAAAAAATTCCCGATTAGTGCCAGAAAATAATTGCATGGCGATTCTGATGAATTCGTAAAAACAGTAAGTTAAATTTACAATTAGAAATTTCGTACTAATATTAAAGATTTTTACATACAGGAAGAGAATATTTTAACATAAATTTGGTTCAAAAATTCGCGAATAGTGCCAGAAAAAAATTGTTTACTTCTTCTAACGCCTAACGGATAACATGCCACAGATTAGGATTCTGATGAATTCGTAAAAACAAAGTATGCCAAGTAAAGATTTTTACATGCAGGAAGAGAGTACTTTAACATAAATTTGGTTTAAAAATTCTCGAATAGTCCCATATAAAAATTGTTTACCTCTTCTTATGCCTAACGGATCACATACCACAGCTGGCGATTCTGATGAATTCGAAGAAACAGTAACTTTAGGTTACAATTACAAATTTCGTAAACAAATTCTAGATTTTTACATGCAGGAGGAGGATGTTTTATCATAAATTTGGTTCAAAAATTATCGAATAGTACCAGAAAAAAATTGTTGACCTCTTCTAACGCCTAACGGAACACATACCACACATGACGATTCTGATGAATTCGTAAAAACGTTCGCAAGCAAAGTTAATATTTTTACTTGCAGAAAGAGAATATTTTAGCATAAATTTGGTTGAAAAATTCTCGAATAGTGCCAGAAAAAATTATTTACTTCTTCTAATGCCTAACGGATGAAATACCACAGATGGCGATTCTGATAAATGCTTAAAAACTGTAATTTTAGCTTACAATTAGGAAGAGAATATTTTAGCATAAATTTGGTTGAAAAATTCTCGAATAGTGCCAGAAAAAATTATTTACCTCTTCTAATGCCTAACGGATGAAATACCACAGATGGCGATTCTGATACATGCTTAAAAACTGTAATTTTAGCTTACAATTAGGAAGAGAATATTTTAACATAAACATGGTTTAAAAATTCTAGAATAGTGCCAGAAAAAAATTGTTTAACTTTTCTAACGCCTAACTGAGCAACTGCCACTGTATTCAAAGAAACAGTAAGGCAAGCGTACAATTAGAAATTTCGTACATAAATTAGAGGTATTTACATATAGCAAGAGAATATTTTAGCATAAATTTGTTTCAAAAATTCAGGAATAGTACCAGAAAAAAAATGTTTACTTCTTCTAACGCCTAACGGATCACATGCCATACATGGCGATTCTGATAAATTCGTAAAAACAGTAAGTTTAGCTTACAATTACAAAGTTCGTACACAAATTAGAGATTTTTACATGCAGGAAGAAAATATTTTAGCATAAATTTGGTTGAAAAATTTTTGAATAGTGCTAGAAAAAGCCGTTTACATCTTCTAACACCTAACGGATGAAATGCCGCTGATGGCAATTTTGACGAATTCTGAAAAACCGTAGGTAAAGCTTACAATTACAAATTTCGAACACAAATTAGAGATTTTTACATGCAGGAAGAGAATATTTTAGCATAAATTTTTGTTCAAAAATTATCGAATAGTACTAGAAAAAAATTGTTGACCTATTCTAATGCCTAACGGATCACATGCTACAGATGGCGATTCTGATGTATTCGTAAAAACAGTAAGTTCAGCTTACAATTAGGAATTTTGCATGCAAAATAAAGATTTTTACATGCAGGAAGAGAATATTTTAACATAAATTTGGTTGAAAAATTCTAGAATAGTGCCAGCAAAAAATTGATTAACTCTTCTAACGCCTAACGGAGCAACTGCCACTTAATTCAAAGAAACAGTAAGTTCAGCTTACAATTAGAAATTTCGCACACAAATTAGAGGTTTTACATGCAGGAAGAGAATATTTTAGCATACATTTGTTTCAAAAATTATCGAATAGTGATCGAAAAAAATGTTTTACCTGCTCTAACGCCTAACGGATCTTACGCCACAGATGGCGATTCTGATAACTTCGTAAAAACAGAAAGTTTTGCTTTCAATCAGATATTTCGTATATAAATTAGAGATTTTTACATGCAGGAAGGGAATATGTTAACATAAATTTGAATCAAAAATTCTCGAATAGTGCCAGAAAATAATTGCTTACTTCTACAAACACCTAACGGATCAAATTCCACTAATGGCGATTCTAATTAACTCTTAAAAACACAAGAGGTTTAGCATACAATTAGAAATTTCGTACACGAAGTAAAGATTTTTACATGCAGGAAGGGAATATTTTAAAATAAATTGGTTTGAATAATTTTCGAGTAGTTCCAGAAAGAAATTGTTTACTTCTTCTAATGCCTAACGGATCAAATGCCACACATAGCAATTCTGATGAATTCAAAGAAACAGTAAGTTTAGCTTACAATTAGAAATTTCATATGCAAAGTAAAGATTGTTACATGCAGGAAGAAAATAATTTAGCAAAACTTTGCTACAAAAATTTTCGAATAGTGCCGGAAAAATATTTATTTGCCTCTTCTAACGCCTAACGGATCACATGTTACACATAGCGATTCTGATAAATTAGTAAAAACAGTAAGTTCAGCTTATAATTAGAAATTCGTATGCGAAGTTAATATTTTTAAATAGTTTAGCATTACTTTGGTTAAAAAATTCTCGAATAGTGCCAGAAAAAAATTTTTTACCTTTTCTAACGCCTAAAAACTGTAAGTTTAGCTAACAACTAGAAATTTTGTACGCAAAGTAAAGATTTTTACATGCAGGAAGAGAATATTTTAACATAAGATTGGTTTAAAAATTCTCGAATAGTACCAGAAAAGTAGTTTACTTCTTTAAGTTTAATTTGCTTCAAGTTTGACTCTAAGAATTTTCACGAATGAATTTTGATTTTCTGATTTTCTGATGGTCCATTGCATTCCGGAATGATTTGGAGAGCTAAATTTATAGGTAAGTTTGCCATAGTAATTTTTTATTTAATTTTTTTTTGTGCCCTACAAAGGGCGATTTTCAGAAATTTAGCCTTTTTCTAAGGTTTTAACTTAAACAAAGTAAAGAAAATGTATACCGAAAGATTCAAGTTGTTCTGCAGATTATTCTTTAGGCAAAATCGGCCGTAGAACCTCCGCAATTTTCCAATCTGGTGATATATACGTTTATTTTTTACATGTTGATGAAGAAAAGATAATTATGAAAGATTAATTCTGAAGGATTACATTTTAAAATTTAGATTAGTACAAAATGGATACAAAAGTTAAACTATTTATTTGAAAAGTTTGGCTTGTTATCAAACTAAGTTATATAACCAAGTTATGTGTGTAAATATAGTTTGAATTGCAAACTCAAGTTTCCATCCATCGGAGTAAGACGTTGTCATGCCTTGAACACTGCGGCTGTATTGAAGACACAGCCGACAATAATTTTTTTACTTTGTGAAAGCTTTGAATCAAGCTCGAAAACATAATTTACGATTTAGGCCTTTTCCCTATCAATTATTACTAACCTAATTTCAGAATTAAACCAGGCTGTAGTGACACGCCAAATGTTAGCAAACGGTTTTATTGGAACATGCCATTCAGACAATCAATATGGCTATTTAAAGAAATATTTTATTATCCATCAAATATTTGTCGTAACATAATTCTTATTAGGATACTTTGACGAAATCCTACAAATTAAAGCAACATATTAAACTTCTGACACAAATAAGATCACAAACACATCAACATAACTTTGAAGATTTTAATTATTTTTAGCTGGTGTACCAACGATCTGAAGGCCTAGCCTCTCAACAGAATCAATTCTTTTCACTAAATTTGCAACATTTTGCTCAAAATTGGTTTTTATTTCTCAAGCTCAGTTTCAATTTCAACAACTTCAAGATTTAGAATAATTTATATCAATGCGTGATAATAATGTTTGAAATGGATCTAGTTTTTAATTGGAAGAATTTTAATGTCTTTGTTGATCAGCAATGTTATTCCCTTGTATTGCAATAGTTGGCTAATTTTGAGCCAGTTCCTAGTTTCATTTACGGATTGCCTAACTGGTTCCATTTTTAATCTAAATTCTCTATTTCTTATTTATCTTATTGCAGTTACATTTTTTTTGCTCCGCCAATTACATTTAATTGCAATTATCACAATTAACAAATTTAAAATTCATTAGCCTTTATAAAATATATATTTAATTAATTTAATAGATAATTGTATAATTAAATAGAGCTGAAATTCACTTTAATTGTAAACTAGGTTGGCTATATTAGACCATCACTTGGACAAAATCTGTATTTACCTACTGAAAAGCAAACCCTTATTCTATATAGATTATCACATATCCAACGACAAATTTTTTTTTTAATGTTTCTGTAAAACCTAAAAAAAATAAACTTGGACGAATCTAAACTGAAAACAGCACAAGAAAACTTTTATTAAACTTTCCACTTTATATTTTCTTTTCTACGTTTACTTATATGCAGTATATTGTATTATCTTTCAGAAGCAAAAAAAAAAAGACCACCATTTGTTCATAAAATGTTAAGACAGTCACTAAATTATCCATGATCCTAAAGTAAACTAAAATATTAAGTAGAGAAAAATCTTAAACTTAAATAAAATAAAAAACTTTCATTTTTTTTCGTTTGTTTCTTTTGTTTCAACTTTTAACAATATACCTAAGCATGAAATGAAAAAGTTTTTTTTTTGTATGCCGAATATCTTTGTCCACATCCAAAAAACGAAATGAGTTGGGTTGAAATTAAAAAAAAAAAACCGAAACTTTTTAAAACAGACTTTTCGTTTTAAGGATATTTTAATTTTATATAACAATTTATTTACTATTGTCCATACCCCTCCCAAAGTTATCATTTGTATCTTGAAATTTGCCCAAATACTCCCTTATACCATATACAAACACAGTTTGTTTTTATCTCGGGAAAATAATCTTGATCACGAAGAAAATTGGAAATAATAATCGATGTTATAAATTTTGTTGTAGTTTGTTAGTTTTCTGTTTTTTTTTTTCAATTGTGCTTAAAGCTTACGTGGTTTGAATACCATTTAAATTTTTGTATATGTATGCAGATAGGATACAAAATTTTTAAATTAATTGAACTAAACTTACTTGAACATAATTGTGGCTCATCACTTTTATCATGACAATCGTATACACCATCACAGTATTTTATTAGCGGTATACATGTTGAACGATTTGAAACTATTGATGTTTGCGTTTTGCATTGGAATTCAGATAATTTACATAAAATGCCTAATTTTGCTGATGATGATGATGATGATGCGGCAGATAATGATAGTGTTGACGATAATGTTAATTGTGATCCGGTTGATGCTGAATTAATATAATATGGATTTATTAAAAATAATAATAAAAGCGCAAACAAACGCGCCCTTATTAATATTGTGTTGTCCATCCGATGATGTACCAATCCAAGCCTGATTTATTTTCCTGCATATATATAAAACAAATAAAAATATTAAACAAAATGTTACGTTACAATAAAAAAAAAATTTAATTAATGAAATATAAAAGTTTAGAATATAAACGATCCAACGTTATTCGCAATATTTGTCAAATAAAAATCATACTTTGTATTGCGCACATAATAAAGCTTAAAGCTTAAAAATATTATTTCTTTAATATAATAATAAAATATTAATAAAATTCTGAAAAAAAACAGTCCGCGTTCGACCCACATACAAATTATAAATAGATTTGTTTGTACATATTTCAATAATACTGCTTTCCAAGAACAATTTATCATTTGTAGTATTTGTTGGTAAATTTACGATTAATATTCTGGTAACTATGGAATTCTGTATAAAAATTAAATATATACATATTTACTGACATACTATATATATTTATTTGTATATGGATTTAATTATTTTTAATACATTTCCCAATTCAAACTTCTATTCTGATGGTTTATCCTCCGTTGTATTCAATTTACATAAAATCAAGTTTCATTCTTATTGGAGGTGTAGTAAGTTGTGAAGATTTGTTGCAAAAATAATAATTTTCTTGGGTTTTGGATTAGTCTATAACCATCGTGTTGAATTACGTTGAAAATAATTATTTTAACAATTGAGTTAGTTCAAAAATTGTATTCTACAAACTAATCTAATTGTTACGTATAGAATTAAAAAATATTTGTTTAAATTTATTGCTTTAGGCTCACATATCTATTAGTATGCTTAGCCCGCCTCCCCTGTCCTTCTAAATAGGGCTACAATATTAATCTAATTTATTGTTTTAATTGGAAGGCTTTGAAAGCAATACAGATAAAAATAATAAGTTTGATCCAAATCTCGCTGTATTTTCTATACCTGTGAGCTAAAAACTGTTGAAATATATGAGTATTTGAAAGACATCGTATTGCCAGTATAGAGAAGTACAATTTCAACTGACTAAGCATTTGGTGCTATTCTACTATTGAATATATAATAGCGTAAAGGCTACAGCTATTGACACTCTCAATTTTTGATTTAGTAATTGACCACACGCGCTATTTAGCCTTTTTCTTACGATTGGTACCTTAATAATTATAAATGAAGAGATTAATCTAATATTTCACTGTTTCTCTTTCTCTTTTATAATAATTTTGTCGTCGACTATTTTAGTCTCTCGCCAAATGTTGATGTAAAAACATCGTATCATTTTTTTTCTTCTGTCAATGAAAATTTGTTGAATTTGCACAAGGAATGCGGTAAACGTAAGTAGATTTAATACATTATTTAAGTAAATAAATTATTAGTGTTATATTACATTTCATAAAATAATAGTTTTGATCAATAAAAAACGAAAGAAATTAATCGTATATATTATAAATAATTAAATATGCAGGGTGACAATAACTGTAACCGAATTTAACATAGTTTCTATTATTGACAGGACATGTCAATAAATGTTACTTCGTTAATACAATGATTGACTCAGGAGTGTAAAAAATACACCTATTTCGTACAGTTTATGGTCAATCAGTAATTAAATGAATAACTAATTAGTTTTAGGATTACAAAAAACAGAAGAAGCGAGGAACATATAAAGAGGAAACACTTCAAGCAGCTTTGAACGAAATCAGGAACAAAGCAATTTCTTAAAAGGAAGCCGCACAGAAATATAATATACCTTGTTCTACCCTAATTTTCCGTTTGGGAAAGAACTTCAAAAAGAACGTACTAGGTCCTTGCACTATATTGACAACAAGTGAGGAGAGTACTATCGCCAATTGGCTTATCACCTGCCAAACGAAAGGTTTTTCCAAGCGTAAAGAAGACGTTTTTGAAACACTCAAAGGGTTTATTGAGGCCGACAAAAGGCAAACACCGTTTAAAAACAACGTACCAGGCAGAGGGTTTAAACGATTTCTTCAGCGAAACCCAAATATTGCCATAAGAGTTCCAGATCCGGTCACAGCAGCGAGTTCTAAAGTAAGCGCTAGTGACATTAAACGATGGTTTGATTCGATAAATCTGTATCTAAAGAAGTCGAATAATTTCAGCATTTTAGAATCCCGAGATCGAATTTTTAATGGGGACGAAACAAACTTTTTGCTGTGTCCCAAAACACGGTCTGTTTTAGCTGCTAGAGGCGCTCGAAATATCTACGAGATTAAGCGTGGGGCTGCCAAATCGAACCTAACCGTTATGTGCACATTCAGTGCCAATGGTCAAACTGTTCCGCCGATGATGATTTATCCTTTTAAGAGGGTGCCTGGAAAGATTCGAAAGTCGTTACCTCAGATTTGGGCACTAGGAATCTCAGATAATGGATGGATGACCAAAGAAATATTCTATGAATATATTTCAAAACATTTCCATCCATTTCTGTTCAAAAACAACACAACGTTTCCAGTAATTTATTTTGTTGATGGTCATAGCACCCATATGACATTAAAAGTAAGCGAGTTATGTGTGCAATTAGGAATTATAATTATTGCATTGTATCCAAATGTTACAAGAATTTTGCAGCCCTGTGATTACGCCGCATTCAAACCACTTAAACATTGTTGGACAAAAAATGTTTTTCAATGGCGCAAAGAAAACCAGAGAGCATTTTGCTCCTTTGCTTTTGAAGGCATTTGAGGGTTGCATTGCACCGCAAATTATATCAAATGGATTTAAAGCATGCAGCCTTTACCCATGGAATTACGCGTCAATAGATTTTTCTAAATGTTTGGGAAAATCATCTGAGCTTTGCGTGCCAAATAGAGTACTATTGAATGAAGGCTACACAAACCTTTCACAATTTGCTAATATTGTCGGACAGCCAAACATACCAACTTTTAATGACATTTTAAAAACCCCAGTTAATTTAGAAAAGTTTGACGATAATTTTAAACTATTATTTAATGTGTTTAAGACACTTAAAGTCTATACTTTGCATTCACCGCTGAATTGTTCGATTGAAGCATTTGAAATAGCTGAATATCAGGCAGACGACGGTTACACAATTCCAGAAATCAATATTAGCGGGATAGAAAATTTTATATACATTGATGGCGACATAACACACCATGTAGAGGATCTGATTGGAGCAACGGTAACAATCTGTGATACCATGTATGTTACAGATGACCACTGCATCTACCGCGACAAATTTCGCTATGTACAATCAGTCTATTAAGGACTATTTAGATTGGCCTGAAACGCCAGTTAAAACAGAGAATCAGGCTGTTAAACCATCAACTAAACCAAAAAAAAAAACACTCGTGTTAACATCTCCAATATATATCCAAGCAGAACGAGTCCGAAAAATAGAAAAAAATAAGATTTTACAAGAAAAGGAAGCACGTAAAGTTGCCAAATTGGAAAAATAAAAAATAAAAAAGAAGAGGCCGAATTAAAGCTTTAAAAAAACAGTAAAATAAAATTTAAAAAAAACAGACCGGGAAACCTAAAACCACAAACCACAGAAATCAAGTATTACCTGAGCGAAATAAAGATCCAGCAAACATTAATGACCTAAAAACAAGTACGGATGCTCAAGGTAAGCTTAAAATTAATATTTCTGCTTGAATAATTTTTGTCTAATTATAAATTTTCAAATATATATTTTTAGTGCCTCCTCTTATTAATGATCTTAGTCCTGACAAAAATGAAGAAATAATTACTGAGGCTGATTCTGAAGATCAATCATTCTTTAAAACTTTAATTGTTGACATCAGAAGCAACAAAATTGCCAAGGGCCAAATGTGCTATCATTGTACATATTTGTTAAGTACGAAACCACAGACCTTCGAAAATGTAGAGATAAAATGTTCCAAATGTTTAAGAGAGTACCACATAAATTGCCTCAAATCCCTAGAATTGCCAATTCTTCCACTGCTCTTATGTGCGAAGTGCAACTTGGAAATTCCATTAAGTAAAGACCGAATCGTATTGGAACATATTGCGATTATAAGACTGTTTAAGTTTAACAAATTAAGGCATGTCAATGATCATAACAAGGTGTCAATAGCAATGCATATTAGGAAACTTCTCGGAAAACTAATTTTTTAAATGTTAAACAAACAATTAATAGTGATCTTGAGATGAAAATGTAAAAATTAATAGTTGTTCTGTATAAAAATATCTTTTCTACGAGGTTTAGGCCATAATTAACAAAACAAGCGAATACCTAAGTGACAATTTCCTTATGACTGTCAATACTGCCGTTATAAAACCAAAAGCGGTATCTACTGGTGGCATGGAATTGAGATAATACGATTTAAAGTTTTGGTAATAGCCCTTTGTAAATTGGAATGTTTACTGTCTAATAAAGGTGATTCCTAGTCTAAGTAACAGTAAATGCAGTATACTAAATACAAAAAACAAATGCGGTTTGTACATATTTGCACAAGCAGTTACTGCGTTATTAGCTAGTAGTATGTAGATACCCCATTCGTGCTTACAAAAGGTATACATTTTAGAAAGATACGATAAAATGATGTGTGTTTTTGGAAGAAATAATGTAGATACTGAGTTTTCCGTCGGTAAATAGGTAGAATAACATGCCAGGTTACTAAAAAAACCATAAACTCAATTTCCAATTTTTTGTAGATACCGCGTTTGATTCTAGGATGGCAGAATAGCTGAACAATACATGTTAAGAGCTCCTGGTTCAGAATAAAGTGGTTTGATAAACTATTTCACTTTCGCACAAACGAAATTTTTCCTTTTGTTGTATGGACAACAAATTTTAACTACAACTAAAATGAAAACTTATCCTTTACAATAATACGGTTTAAAAAGGGATACTTAATTACTTTTAAACTTTACATCAATACTTAAGCTCTGATCTGACGTGGTCTATTTTAAGTAATTTTTAAACAATTTTCTAATTTTTTGATAAATGGTGACTATTTATCAACTTTTATCAAACCTTTAATCAACTTTTGTAAGTTATGGTTTTAGCTGAAGTAATCTTCAAACTACAACCTAATCATTAAATTATTATTTTTTGTTTCATTTGTAAAACATTTTCTTGAGTTATTAAGCGAATTTTAAAAATTCATCAATTTTCATAAAACGATTTTTTATTTAAAAAATTTTTTAAACTCTTTATAGTTTAAATCTCTCTTTAAACTCTTTAGAGTTAAATGTATTCCGGATTGTATGAATAAATTATTTGTTAATTGTGATTTTGGGCATTAAAGCTTAAAAGTTGTCAGACTGCCTTAAATCATTTATTCACTAAGAAAAATCTAATTTACCTAACTCGTTACAAATAAATTCAAGCTTCTTGACCATTTTTCCAAAAAAAAAAGAAAAAGAATCGTAATTAGGTTTAAGTTCGGTGTAATTTAATACGTATTCGCTTAATGCTTAAGCTAACAGCAAGGACCATTGGAAGGCGGGAACACCGAAATGACGAAGCTTGAAACTCTTCTTGAAGTATTTGATTTTTTTACTTTAATTAACCAGAACTCAAACCGATCGGCGGACGATATCTTACTTAATATATCGTTTGTGGGTTCCAATCTCAACTCCAATATCGAAAACTTAACCCCTTTATGAAGAAGTAATTTAGTAAGTCTTGCCACAAAAAACTAAGTTTTAAGGCACACTAATAATATTGGGCTACAATAGGCTACTCTCCTCTATTGATGGAGGAAACAATTTGGCTGCCACATACGATGATCAAGTTGAATTATTTTTAAAAAACAGTGCCTTCCTGCTTTATTGATCAGTGGGTCGTCTAAAAAACTTCTTTTACATGTGAAATATTTTTATCAAAATTCTGCCTAAACCAACTAAAACTGCTACAAATCGAATGCAAATGATTATTACATTGAAATTTAATAAAATTAAAATATCCTGAGAATGAGACGTAGAAAAAAGATTAATTTTTAGGAATTACAATATATAAAATCGATGGGCTTAAAAAGCAACCTACATTTTATTGAACACTAACATGGTGAATTTAAATTCTTCTAAATTATTTAAGTCCTTTAAACCCTCTAAATTCTTTAAATTCTTTTATGTATTAAAATTTTTAAATTTGTTTAAATCCTTTGATCTTTTTTAATGTGGTGAAACATTTCTAGATTATTTGAATTTTGGTGAATTCTTCCTCTTCATTAAATTCTCACTATCCTATTAATTCCAAGTTAAATTCTTTGATTTCTATAAATTTTATAAAATTGCTAAATCTACTAATATACTTCTCGTGTTAATCGAAACACAATTAAAATGGTCTAACTACCGGTAGCATATTAGAAAATTACATGAAATTATTAACATTCAACAAAAAAATTAATGAAAAAGTAAAAAAAAAAGATTATTTAACTCATTTAAGACTCTAAATTATTTAAGACATTGTTTTGATTTTTAAAATTTATAAATTCCTTCGAATCCTTTAAATTCATTAAACATTTTAAAAATCGTTTATAATCTTTAAATTTTAAAATTACATAGCTATTTAGTTCTTATATTTTTTAGGTTTTCACTATTCTTTCAATTCTTCAAATTCTTTATAGTTTTTAAATTCTTTAAATTTCTAAATTCTTTAAGTTTTTTGAAATTAATAAATTTTTAGATATTTTTAATTCTTTAACTGATCTTAAACTGATCTTAAACCTTTTTTAAATTATTCGAATTTTGTATATTCTATTCATTAAATTCTATGAGATCCATTTAACATGGCATATTTCAAAACGGTATATTTCAAAATGTTATATGATACACTACGGCATATGATACACTATGCCATATTTCAATAAGGCATATGCTACATTAAGGCATAAGGTACGGCACATGATATAATACAGCATAAGGTACAATATGACATATTTCGAAACGGCATATTTTAGTAGTTCATATGGTACACTAGGTCATAACGCATACGACGGCATATTTTAATGTGGCATATGATACAATATTCTAAAATTTGCCTATTTCGAAGCCGATTATGATAAAATTTGACAAGTGTAATGAAAATAAAAAACTAAAATAGATTTTAGACGAAGTTTTGAAATGTGGCTAAATAGAGTTCAGCTTGGCTATTTATTAACCGAATATGATGAAATTCAACATAAACGATGGAAATGAGATCCTAATGGAATATTGCCAATTATTATAGAACTTGGTTATTTCTTAATCAATTATGATGGAATTCGATAAATCTATGGGATTCTAAAATGAGTTTTAGTTGAAGTTCTGAAATATAGCCAATATGGATGGGAATCGGCTGTTTCTTAACTGATTATCTTTAAAATAAATATTTATTAGCTAATATTCTAATTTTTTAAAATCATGAATTCTCTAAACTTTGTCAATAAAGAAAATATCAATTACCAATTTTTTGCTCTAATTTGAATTAATTAACTAATTTGTATAATTTTAAATATGCTGTCGATCCGAAGATCATTTTTAAAGTGTGTTTTTACGTTTTAGAAGTAAATTAGTATTTACTAACAATTATTCAACAACTCATAGATAGACAGATTTCGTGTACTCAACATTTTAATTTATTTGAATTTAATATTTCAGAAAAATGTCAAAGAATTTAATTCTGTTTCGAACTGATGGATCCTATCATTATGAAAAAATCAATAATCTCATCAGGACATGGCATCTAGACTGGTTTTACTACAATTTCCATTCTTCAGAATGTAAACGTTATACAGAATGTGTTGGGAACAAGTTGTGGGTGGCCTGATGAGAGTATTGATTGATTACAATTAAAGTATAATTTAGAGAAAACGTTTTCGCAGTATTTCGCAAATTTATTTTTTTCAATTAATATGTCCATAATTAGTATTTAGCAAGAAAGTAAAAAATGAATATATACTAAAACTAATGAAAAGTAAAAAAAAGGATTATAAGTAATTATTTTAATAATATGTCCAGTATCAATCGTTATCGATTACTTCACTTAATCGATTAGACAGCGAAACTACTAGTTCTTGGGAAAAATTTGGGTTGCCTCTTAGCTCTTTCCATTTTTAAGAACTACATTCGTGTTTCTCATTCATGAATAAAGAGGCTTTCAATCCTTAACAATTTAACCTCAAATATTTTCAATTGGATTTAAGTCGGCACAATACTCTGGCCAAGCGATAGGAAGGATTTGATGGTTTCGATTTAACCAACTCATAGTTTCACGTGATCTATGAACTGCAAAAGTATTTTGCGTAAAGTGAATAGGAAATTCCTCCGGACAAACAGTAGTGACTGACGGTACCTTTATTTCATCTAGAATTTCCAAATATTCCCGACTGTTGTTGTGTGTTGTGAATTATATTTATTAATTATATATAGTCTTATTTTGTGTAGGCGATACTTGTGCAGCTTAGCATGATGATAGAAAATAACTTTTTTCCAGTCCTTGCTTAAACTATCTTCTGCAAAAGCTACCCGTGCCGCTCAATGTGTGTTGGTTAAAATTGTTTTTTGAGCTGGAATTTGATGCTTAGTTCCAGAGTCGTTTAACGTTTGTAAAATAGTTGCTGCATGAACGTTATACGCAGGCGCGATTGCAACTGGAGCCAAAAATGAATTCATGGTAAAGTCCTCTATGATATTTTCCTGTTGAACTACATTTAATATATTTGGTCTACCATTCTGAGGCAACCGATCATTGTTATTGTTTCTGAAAAACTCTTGACCCATTTCATTACCCGTTTCATATTTTTTCTACCAAAAAAATTATAAAATTAACTATTATTTTAGGAGACAAGTTTATGCAACTTACTGAAAAGCTTAGCTATCGTGAAATGTATCCGAAGTTTTTTTTTAATATAGTGTTATTATTGCCGATTTTTGTGCAAAGTTCAGTTGCTTGTGAATTGATTTACGTTCCATTCTGTTTAGTAAGAAGATTGCAAAAAAAAAGGAAAACCGAATAAATGACTAAATCTTTTTTTTTGTGTTCATTGTTGTGAATGTGAGCTTAGATCATCCTATTTTTTATCATAATTATATTTTCTTAATTTCGTTAGAAATTATTTCCACTTTTTATTTTTTATCAAAATCTATTAAATTCTTTCAATTCTATAATTTCGTTGAAATTTTGGAATTCTTCAGATTTTTAATCTTTTATTATTCATTAGCTAACATTGTAATTCTTTAAATTTATTGAATCTATCGGCAAGGATTCGAAGTTTTGAATTCTGAAATATTTAAAAATTGCTTGCATCTATTAATTTAAAAAATTCTATAATTCTTTAGTTTCTATAGATTTTCACTATTCTTATTATAAAACTTTTAAAATCATTAATTCCTTTAAGTCCTTGAAATTTATTAAGTTTTTTAATTGTTTAAATTTTTTAATTTTTTTTTAATTCTATTAATTTTGAAATGTTCTAAAGCATTTTAATCTATTCAAATTTAGTAAATTCTATCTCCAAAAAATTCTCTGTATGCTATAAATTCATCAACTTTTTTTTGATTCCTAAAAATTAGTTAACTCATTCAGTTTCTTTAAATGTTTTAAACTTTCTAAATTCTAGAGATTTTTAAATTTTTCCGATTTCTTTGAATTCTACTTGTTATTTGCTAATTATTAAAATGTTTAAATTTTTTTTATTCAATTTTTATATTATTTACTACTTAAATTCTTTAATTTTGTTACAATATTCAAATTAATGTTTTTTGAAATTATTAAAATTCAGTAGCTAATATTTTAATTCTAGAAATTCAATATATCCTTTGAATTTTTTTTTGAGATTTTCACTTTACTTTAAATTCTTAAAAATCTTTAATTTTTAATTTTTTGAAATTGTTTAAATTTTTTAAATTTTTAACTACTTAAAATTTCATGAATACTTTAAAATAGTTAAACTCTTCAAATCCTTTAAATTTTTAAATAGTCTTAATATTTTTTAAATCATTAAAATTAATCAAATTTTTATAAAAATTTCACAATTTTTAGAATTTTTTAAATTTCTTAAATTTTCTAAATTCATTAAAATCATAAATTAAAATTATAATTATAAAATTCTTTAATTTTTCTAAATTAGTCAAATTATTGTATTCAAATTATTAATAATTCATTCAATTATTTTAATTTTTAAAATGAAAACGTTATTTAAATTCTTTAATTTATTTGAAATTTTTTAAATTGAGTAGATTTTAAAATCATTTAAGATTATTAAAACCGTATAATTCTTTATGTCATTATTTAAATCTTTTAAACTCAATAAATTCATCAAATATTCAAAAACTTTTTAAACACTTTAATTTAGAAAATTCTTTTAATTATTTGCTTTTTTGGATTCTAACTATTTTTTAAATTCTTGAATTCTTAAAATTGTTTAAATTCATATTATTTTTAAATTCTTTAGATTTTGCAAATTCTTTAAATATATATTTGAAAGACCTTGAACTCTACCAATTCTTTAAATTTTTTCTTTCTTTAAACGCTTTAACAACTTTAAGTTACGATTATTTAAACTGTTAAATTTATCAAATCATTTAATTCCTCTAATTAATCATTTGATTCCTTAAATTCTCTAAATTCGTTAAATACTTTAAACTTTTAATCCTTAAAATACTTTAGGCAGGAAATATTAAGAGGTCAAATAATTGGGTATAATTGTCTCAAAAACAGTTTAAACAGCGGGCTGATTTCTATTCTTAAATATGCTTAAACCAGGGTTACAGCTAGCCGAGCGACCGTACACAATGTAATTCAACATTCCACACATTTTGGTAACTAGAAAATGCAAAAAAACTAACCCATTATGAAGCCCATTAGAGCCAGTAAAGGAACACTGTGTGCGAAAGGAGTTGTCTGTGCCTAAAACAATCGTTGTGTCAATCGGACTCGTCCAATTTATTAATTTTTATTTTTTTTTCTTAGAAAAGGAAACAGGTTATAGGAAGAGAAACCTTTATATTTTTCAATGTTTTCTAATTCAATGCTATTCTACAAGTTCAGTTTCAGTAGTTCACTGTTAAAGAGATTTTTCGTTATAGTTTTACCATCATTAGTGAAATTAGGAAAGTTGTCGCGAAAAATTAATTCCTAAACTTCTTAAGCCCTCGGTTGATTTTTGGTTGGTTTTATAATTTTAAATAAATGTAGGTCTCGAACCAAATCATCCTTGTTTACTGTATCTTTCGAAGACTAAACATTTGTGGCGGCGCCGGTCATAAGGTTTCGATATTTTTTTTTCATTTTTTTTTTTTTAACGAAGTGTTTCCATATTTCTAGCGGAGAAATGAGCAATGACAAAATAAGCTTTATACAATAACAAACAAATAGCCCAAGTGAATTTAAATGATAGACATCCAGTTTCTTTAGAGAACATTTAGCAATCGTAACTTGTTTTCAATTGTTGGTTACTATACCCTTGGAGGTTTTAATTTGCATATGCATTTCATATCAGAAAGCATTTTGTTTATTAGCGTGTTGCATTCATTTGGAATTGTTTTTTGGTTTTTATCGAATTCCAAGAAAAACTTAGGTAAGTCATGTACACCTCATATTTTATTTTGTACAAGCAGAACTACAAATATGAAAACCTAATATTCTTTAAACAAACAAAAGCAAATAAATAAGTAGTTTAACAACAACAACAACAAAATGAAATCCATGTTCATAATAGGTATGTTTATACCTCGATACACAGTTATTATTTAACGTTAAAACTTTTCTATTTTTATCAGAGCCAAATAAAATAAAAACACAAAAACTTTTCTTATCTAAAAATTATAATCAAAAACAAATTTTCTTAATAAATCAAAAATGCTAACAATACTTTTTAAATTTTACTGTTATTTTTAATATTTTTTTCCTTTAATAAAGTTATTCCAATTTTATATATTTACATTTATTTATTTCTTGTATTTACTCGTACACATAAAAATAAATTTTCTCATCTACAAATGGTATTATAATTATTATGCTTTAAAAACAATAACAAAATAGCAAACAAAATTGGAAAAATGGTAAAATCTAAACCGCAAATATATAAGTTTGTGTATGGTTCATAATATAAAAAAAATAAAAAAAATAAAAAACAAATAACTTGAAGGAATATATAAATTTCAAGCGAGAAATAAAAATAATTTAATCCTAAAAAACAAAAACAAGTAAATATTGAAAATAATCATTTTTCCATTTCCTAACAATCCAATATATAAACCCACCCACACCACCGAGCATAATGTTCTCTCTCCACTGACAGTGTGTTCCCGTTGGTTTTTGAAAGTTAATACTCGAAAAAAATAAAGTTTTTCGTTTTTTTTTTTTTTTTTTCATTTCCTAATTTTATGAGTTTTCCTTTTCATTTTACTTCTCCAATTTAAATACAATTTTGCTAAAATACCAAAATAATCGTCATTTTCAAAGAAAATTAAATTAAAAACATATTATTATTATTGCGTGGGTATATTGAGTGGGAAATGGTTTAAATTAAATTTTTCGTTTCTGTTTTTTTTTTTTTTAAACATTGACGATGGAATAGGTTTTTTTCTGGATTGTCACTGCACTTGATGGAGACAGTAATAAAAATATCCGTTAAGGGAAGTATTAAGTTTGGCCGATCATTATGTAATTTTTTGGCGAGAAAGAAGGCTTAGTGGATCCAGATGCTGCGACTTTATTGCCTGCTGTGATTTTAGATAATTTTCGGAGGTATGTGCATTGATATGTAACATTGAAAATAAATAAAACTTGATTGGTTTCAATTATTTATATTGTCCTTTCGATGTACAGAACGATAAACTACATGACTACAAATTTAGCTTCGTTACGCACTTTTTTCTATCGCAGACACGTGCTAATTTAGAGAGATTTAATGGTATTCTTATTAAATATTTTACTTTACATTGCATGTTTTAATTTGTTTAACTTTTTCACTTAAGCTTCGATTCGTTTTAAAATCTTTATCTTTTTCCCACGATCTGCCTACTACTTCTCCGCAAAATAAAACTCCGTAATTACTTTAAACTTTATTATTACTTTGTTACTTTGAAGTAAAGGTATTTCCAGATCAGGTGAATTGTTCGGTGTCCAAATACAATACAATACTGTTGGTCCACAATACTTGAGATGTTGTTTATAAGAGAAACCAAAAGTACACGCCATTAAAAATATCACCTAAATTGTGCTGGCCCAAAACTCGAAATGTGTAATCTTGAAAAGTCGAAATTCAAAAGGCCAAATGAATCCTGCAAAAAATTTAATCTGCCAATTTTCGTCTTCCTCAATACATTTTCCTTTTTTGATTTACGTTGCTCATCCAATCCAATTTAGCAATTCTTTTTACGAGTTAGCGAGAGGAATATATTGGAAAAAGAGTAAATACAAAAATTTGTGTTTCCAAAGATCAGCATAATAAAACAAAGTTAATAATTACTACAGTCGTATGCAAGACGATAATACCAATTTTAAATCAGGGCTTTGAAACTCAAAACAAAACAAAATATTTGCTCTCGAGAATAAATTTATCTGGCCCTATTTCAACCCAGTGCATACTTAAATACTAACTCAAACCAAAACTCAACGTACAACTGTTATCAAATCAACAAAAATTACATGCATACATATACTCAACTCAGAACAACTCAAACTCACACCCAACTCAATCCTATATAAACCACCAACTAAACGGCTAAATCAACCCCTACTCAACTGCAACCGAACTTTAAATTCTACGCCCAACTTAATCCCTAAAGCAATCCCCAACTTTCCCAAATCAATTTCCAACTGAACCGCTCACTTAACCCAACTCAACATCTGGCTCAACCCTCAATTAAACCCGAACACAAGCTTAAGTTAAGCCCTAACTAAATCACCAGAAAAACTGCTGCTCAATCTTAACTCAACCCAAACTCAACTCAAACAAATCACGAACTAACCACCAACACATCTCAATAAGCAACAGAGTAAAGAGAAGCAACATGAACTAAGCTCAAATCAACTTCAGCTAACTTTAACTGGATCCTGAGTTTAACGCCAAAATAATCCTTCAGCTGATCTTTTCATTGAATCCTCCTAATCTAAGTACAATTCTGATGGAGGTCAACACCAACTGTACAACCAGTCAACTCCTAGTCGATCCTCCAACAATTCACTTAACCTCAAACTCTACGTTCAACTCAATCCTCAAACCACCACGAAATCTGTTTTTGCAAAATGTCACCCAATCGTCGGACATCTCAAAAAGAGACAAGCCGACTTTAAAAGTAATTAGCCAAAATATCTAAGAAAGGTCAAACAAATTGATATTTGTATGATAACCGCACAAAGATGTTAACAGAAGGAAACCCTGTCGGTTGTGTAACATCCATAGGTCGAAGGCACAAAACTTTGAAAATCGATATCCGTACATACACTGAAATTGTAATTGAAAAAGGAACAACCCAATCATTTTAAAGTCGTGTCTGCAACATGCTGTCCAAGTTGCCATCAGTGGGAGGTGGTTGGAAAAAATTTGTTCATTTCTACTTATACTCGTGTTTCTAGACATAGATACTCATACAACAATATCGCTTGGTAAAATACGATCTATAAATTGTGCACTGATCTTAGATTCAAAGTGTGCAAATATTATGGCACGTTCTGGACCACATTACCCCCGAATAAATACAAACATTTACCGACAAGATCATGTCTCGTACACGACAATGTCATGCAAACAACGGAAAAGGTTAGTGTAGTTATAAAAATGACATCCGAATCAAGTGAAAGAATTTGGTGCCCTAAAACCCATAAAATGTTGAAAGGGTTAGAAAAATAGAGTATTTTTGATTTGTAAAAGTGTCAAATTGGTAATTGTCTGTGATAAAGGAATTGTGACTGGTGACCCTTGAAGCACTGTCGGGTCACCAGAAAAAAATTTTGGAATAACAACTTTCCCGTACTTGAACCTTATTTCCGTTATTCTAGTCATTTACACAACGGAGTTACTACAATTGTTCGTATGCTGAAATACAACTGCCAAAGGCTTTTACCGTTATGTAAAGAGTCATCTAAATGTGACGCCTAGATGTCAGCACAGTATAATGTTTAGCAAAGTCTACAGAATCTTAAAATCATTGCAAACAGTTGGTGTTTTATTTACAAAAAACCATGTGGACATTTGGATGACCCTTTAGATTGTTTTCAAATTGCATGGCTGCTGTTTCTAATATTAACTACTACTCAGTCATCACTCTAATAATTTATTCATCCCAGAGAATTTGGCTAACAAAAATACCGACCTCCATTCGCTTTGCTACAAACCATGATTTTCAATTAAATTGGATTCTGGTGTAACAACAGATAAGCCAGGACGCCGAACGATGGAGAAGGCTAGAATTTATTTATCTGAAACTGTGTTGTGCTATGTAACACTGTATGCTTTGTCTTCGATGGGGTAGTCAAAAATTGCGAAATTACATTGATCAGGGAATACTATCTACAAATAAATATCTGTAAATTAAGAACGTTGCTAGACAGAGGCGAGCCCCTTCAATTTAAGCTAAAACAGCACAAAACCAGTTATCTTCTCCAGAGGTTAGCTTAATCGCGATAAAAAAAAAAAACCTACAGCGTGCTTAGAACTTGTAAATACCAATTCTTTATGTAAATAAAATTCGGAGTAAAATAATATCAAAATTTAATATCCCAGTATCAAAATTTCAGATGGTCTAGAAAAGTGGTCTCAAGCTCAACCACACTAAAGCAATTCAAAATGACTTATAAACCCAAAAAATTATTAATAAAATACTTGGTCAGTGAAAACCTCTTTTTGATGTATTAAATATTTTTTTTAAGTTATGTCGAAATTGGAATTCAATATGGTATTGTTGTTCTCATTTGAAAAATGAAATAAGAATTTGGAGAATTTGGATGAATTATTTAAAACAACAGCTCGTAATTTACCTAGAAAAATTTAACCAAAAAGGTTTTTTTACTATCTCTATTCAATGTTGCGTTTAATAAGTTTCCAAAGACATCTGATCATTCTAACGAAGTTTCCGAGAAGATCTAGCCAAATGCCTTGTGAAGGAATTTACACTCAACAATAATATGAAACGTTTCATACTCAGCTAAACGAAAATATCGAACCAACGAAACTAACCACAATTTTTAATAATTTACTTTCTCCAGAAATATCTACACGCACCCACTTACCCACAAAAAAAAGAATCTTATTTTTATTTCAAGTGTTTGCCTGTTGTTGTTGTTGTTGTTGTTTTCCACGGTTCTATTCATAAAGTATTGTAGAAACTTTTTCCATTTTTGTTCTGTGCCAACGTACACTTATGTGCTTGATTAAATTATCGAACAATTTCCTTTTCGTTTTCACAAGCAAAAATTCTAAAGATTTTGTGTTCAGTTTCTTTTGTTGTTTTTGATTATTTTGATTGAAAAGCCATCAAAATAAGAAAATTGAATTTCCTTAATTTTCTTCTATATGTTTTCATCGGTTTTTCATTTTTATCGACATTTTTTTGTTGTTTTGGTTTTCTCGTATATTTTTAGATCTATATAAACAATAGTACAGATATAATCTCAAGAGATACCATCACCAATGTGGTTCGGTATGATGGATAAAAAAAAAACCGAAAAAATGTTTCCATTTATTTGTCATCTAGAAAAATCGAAAAAATACTGAGAATTTGCGGTATTTTTTGTTTCTGTTTTATTCCGGTAATTTGCTCGAATTTTGTTGTCTATTAAATTCGACTTTTGTTTTCAAATATTCTGAATTCATATTTCATTGAATGTACGAGAAAATACATACATCACGACATATTCGGTTTTGATTTACCAAAAAACCCACCTTCTCATTGTCCATTAAAAACAACAATATTTCGTATATTAACTCAATCATAATAGCTTTAATTAAAATGACAAAACTCATTTAAATACATTAATTACATAAATATGTACATATTTTTAATAAAAACAACAGCACGATGTTGATATTAAAGCGAAACTCATCAGCGCGATAATCAATTCATTCGCCACCCTATATCATAATAATGACAATAAAATAAAAGCAACCATCATATACGTATACACAAACACACGGCATTATTTCAATTCACAACACCCATTATATTCTCAGTCTCTGAACATTTTTTTTTTTCAACAAAACAACACAATAACAACAAACAAATAAACATACACACAAAAAAATAGGATGAAAAATGAAAATATATTAATAAAAAATATTTTTATGATTTTTCATTCTGGCAAAATATAAAATATAGACACACACACACACACACACACACACACACACACACACACTTCCATGTACAACATAAAATTCCACCGAGCTTTTTTTCAGTTTTTTTATTAAAAAGCTTTTATGTGAAAATATTGTATTGTGTTTCTATGCTCTATACTGTTATAATGAAAATGTTGAATTTATTTAACGTGTCTGATGTAGCTAGTATAGATGTACGTACCATATATACATATATAATACATAATCGTGGATGTGTAAAGTATTTGTGCAGTAATGATTTTAACTCATATTTTTATCATGAAAATCTTTTATCTACTTTATTCGATTTTCTATTGTACGATTCGGGGAAATATTATCACTTTAGTTTATAAAGCTTACGGCACAAAACTTAATTAGCTTTTGCTACGAGTGGCTTAACAAAATTTGAATTTTATCGAACCAGTACACAACAAAATTTTTGTGTAATCCCCAAAGTATTTTTTCCAATGGCGTACATACAGTAGCGGATTTATTAAGATCCAGAAACTGATCAGGGAAACATGAATGGTGATCAATTCAAATAACGTTTTAGCCGCTAGTGGAATTAATGCCTACCTAACAAGTGAAAATCAGTTAAATATCGAACATAACCTGGATAGCGATTCCGACTGCGTTTTGGATTATTTTGTTAAGCATGATTTTTAGCATTAATTTAGACAATAAATGTAATAAAAAAAACAATTTGGTAGTTTGGCGTCTAATGGAGGAGAGGGAGGGGGGAGGGGGGAGACACAGTTGAGGATATTAATCTACTAGCACCGTAACCTTCCAGTAGGGTGCGCATCGCGTGAGCTGTTTTGGTCATGTATTAGGCAGCAGCGTGATGGGTACAATTGTGTAAGAGGTAACCTGTTCACAATTCACAAGTGTACGTCCTGCCTCCTCGTGGCAACCAGTGGTAACTAAGGCTATTTGACACAGGCTAAAGTACGGCACTAAAGAAGAAAACCTTGACAAAAAACCCTAATCTAAGGTGGAACAGTATATGCTGATGGATAATTGGCTGATAGGCTAGTCAGTCCAAGATATTCGAAATCTAGATACCAGGCACCCTCCAGTTTGATTAAGCCTTCCTCTAGTAAAACTAGGTGACCGACAGGCGATTTAGAATTCCCAGCAACTAGTAAGATTAAAATCAAAACTAAGACGAGGCATGGGTAGGAATATACGGGAGTAGGATAGCCCTCTCCAAGTCCTTGGGGTACAATGCTACCGTCATTCTAGCGGAACTACATGCTGTAGTAAACATCTAGGAGGGAGAGCAATAAGCTCAGATAGTATGTATCACATACCGGTTGGCAGTGTTATTAAGTTAATTAAGAACCTTTATATTTACTGAACGGATAATCAAGCAAGGTCCAGCACAATAGCGAGGTGGCTGATCACCCACATAGCCCTCCAATAATAATAATAAAATAATATTGATCGTTAACCCTTCAACTTACAAAACAAATTCGGTCGAAAGAACCCATCGTTTAGTAAAATTTTCTTATATTGAAAGCAAAGACGTAACTTATAAATATTATTATGCAACAACAAATATTAACTTACAAATACTAATATGCATTTACTCACTTGAAGAATGAATTGTCGAGAATAACTTGGCTTTCACATCCCATGAACGACACAAAATTCAGCATTACTATTGATGAATCAAGCTCTACTCTACTCGACAGGAAACTACTCACAATATATCTAGCAATAAAACATTTTCGATATTTTATCGAGGGTCAGGACTTCCAAATTTACACCGACCAGAAGCCTATGATAAAAGCAATCGAATCAAACACTTGATGGTATCCAAGGAAATCGCGTCACTTGGATTTCATTTAATTTACCACGGATATTTAACATATTCACGAAACTGCCGCAGTCGACACTCCTTTCAACTATAATACTTCAGAACTATAGAACTTCAGAATTTACTTTCAGGTTCCGAATGTCACACTAGTTCCAGCATGAAACTAGAGCTTTTTAAATTACCTGGTTTACAAATTTACTGCGAGACATCAGCAGGCAACAATCGCCCTTGTATTGCAGAGCAATGCTCCGGTGGGCGAAATCGTGTTTATCCTGACAAAAATTACAAAGTTCAGAGACACAGAAAATCACCATAAGAGCAATTCGATATTCCTCCAGGTCGTTTTGAACATATCCATTTAGCCATCGTTGGACCACTGCCTCCTTCTAATGAATATGCTTACCTTTTTACTTCTGTCGATCGCTTTACCCGTTGACCTGACGCATACTGCGTTAAAGTCATCATCGCAGCAACTATTACATATGTATATCTAGATTTGGAGTTCCCGTTAACATCAGTTTTCAGAGTTAACCAATCTTTTAGGCTCACACCGAATTCATACTACTTCATTTCATCCCCAATCTAATGGCATGGTCGAACGCTTCCATAGATAGCTCAAAACCGCCCTTAAGGCCTACGGTAATACAGTGCATTGGATCTCAAAAATCCAAATCGTTTTACTTGGAATCCGAGCAAAAGTGAAAGAAGATTTAAAGTGCCCACCAGCAGTACTTATCTACGGTATCCCTACTCAGTATCGCTTTCGAATAGGCTTTAAGATTCTCAAAAACATCGAATAATGAAGTACATTCGACAATATTAAACGCACTCGAATTATCCAGAAAATCTCGAATAACGAGACAGTTTCGAAACACCAAATTACCAAATAAGTAAATCTGAGACAAGGGGATATGAATTCGGGAAGCGACGTGTATATACAATTTCAGGAGATTCCCGCCGAAAACAAACAAAATAAAACACCATCTAGTTTACTGGTAATTAAGACGCGCTTCTAATGAGGGATCTAGAAACTGTTTTCAGGCGTGACTAAGTATCATCACATTGATACTTCGCAAGCTACTTAATAGCAAAGCAGATTAGTATTAGTTCCATTGTAAAAACCAGATTAATCATTTTTCAAATCTCATTCAACCTTTTATTAAAACTTGATTTGGAAAATATTGAATTTGTTTTGCAAAATGGAGTAAATTTGGGGTGCAAAACGTGTATTACAAACAAATCAACCCCAAGAAACGCTAAAATCAATGATGTCGATAGTTGTCAGAACCTAAAGGCTTTTCTACTTCTATTACCTGTGATTCTGAGCTACCATTCATCTATTGCACGAATACTGTAGGATTCGTTCTAAGGTTTCGTAAATGTATAAAATGTTGTTGATGATTTAAATGGAAAACCCGATATTTTCTGAAGGCTTAAGATCAGTGTACACTACAAAAGGGTATCCATAAATATACCGATGTAATTTTCTAATTGCAAAAGTAATCACGCAATTGCGAATAGTTTTTTTCAGTCGCACTCAGAGTTGATGATACTATCATGCATGGCCGACCATAAATAAAATATTTGAACAGATTGGGCGAAATTTTGAATATTAATTTATTAAACCCAAAAAACTTTTTAGCTTTGTAATATCAGTGGGCGGCGAAGCATTTGGTATTGATTTATACTTGGTTGGTGATGGTTTAATGCCTTTTCCTGAAATCAAATGGCCTAAATACTCGACCTGATGCACAAAAAATTTGCGTTTGTCTAGGTTCACTTTGTAATTATACATAATGAGGCGATCAAACACTGATTCCAACCTTTAACGACACTCCCCTATTGTTTTCCCTTCAACACAGATATCATCCCAATAAACGCCTACACCTTCAATGCCTTGAACTACTTGGTCCATTACCTTTTGAAAAATCATAGGGGCTGAGCTAATACCATATAGCATCCACAAAAATTGATACAGACCTTTGCATGTATTCACAACCAAAAATTTCTGAGTATTTTGTGAAACAGCTAATTGCAAATAAGCTCCTCTTTAAACCAACACGCAGAAATAAGGGTTCCCTACCAACCTCATAATTAAATCATCTATTAAGGGCATTTGATATTATGTCGGATTTATTCACCGGATTTACGGTCACCTTAAAAATTCCACATAATCGTATCGAGAATTCTCCTACTGATTTTTCCATTGACCAAGGTACTGTAAACGGTTTAAAGAATTTGAGTGTTGCTCCTTCTTTGAGACAAACATCCGCAACAAAATGCCTAATCGGTTCATTCGGCTGCTTAAATAGTTCAGTACAGTTGATATTAAAATCTTTTCGCCAATTATTTTTGAAATAGTTTCGCCATCCTGGCAACAAAATATCAATCCAATCCCTCCCAATTAGTGGTTTAAAATTCTTACCCACATTGACTACTGTTAAACTGAGCTTGAATTTCCTTTCAACAACTACTGAAATTTGCCCTAAAACTTCCACCTGTTGTCCCGTCACAACCTACAAATTTTGACAACTTTTAGTTTCTAGCTTATGTAAGACTGGGCAAATAGTGTAAATAATCAATGTTACTAATAAATGAACATATTACGCCCGTGTCTATTTCGGTTATAAAGTTTAACTCTCTTGTCGACAAGTGCCGTAGTCGATAGTCATCACTGCTACAACCTTCTACTTCCTGTTACTGTAGCTCTAGTTGATTAATACATTTATTGCCTCCCGTTGTTCATCCATTGCGAAATTTACAAGCGTTCCTTTTTACACACGAACGAGCAAAATGACACGTTTTGAGTTTCGATCATCTTTTTTGTTACATTTAAAACAAAGCTGATTTGTCCCCCAGCGGCCGATCTTTGTTGATTTTCAAATATCCTAAGTTTTGAAATATTTGTTTTTCCTCATTATCCACAACTTGTAAATTTTCATTGCAGAATCCCAATTCACTTTTGTAACACAGTATCTGTTACCCCACAAACAAGCCTGTCTCGTAAAGGTGCCGTGAGAGAGGCTTAAAATTCACAAGTAGAGGCTAACAAATTAAATGAATAACACTTGAAAAATTTGTAACGTTCCGCAATAACAATTTTCGTCGGATTAAAATGCGGTTTAATATGTAATATTAACTCTGGATACTTTTGTGCACCCGGTTTTTCTGGTGATAAAACCGCCTTCATGCTTCTGTAGCCATCAGGGCCGATCAAAGTTACAAAAAGTAAAGTTTTATTATCATCCTCTATTTTATTATTCTCGAACAATCTATCCATGCGGTCTTTGTAATCGTCGAAATCATCACCAAATACATATTGGTACGTTTTTTTGGATTGTAAATAATACAAAATCAATTTAATTTATCTCCAACGAATTCATTTAGTTAACACAAGAATTATTACAACACAGTTTATTAATAAAAAGTCACAAAATCACTTTATATAAATTATTCTCAAATTTTACTATACACTTATAATTTTTATTTCCACTAAAACACTTTTTAAATCACTTTTTAATTCCTTTTAAATCTTCACACTATCGCTTACCAAATACTACTAATCCAATTCGACATCGTTCGCCTTTTTATATACACAAACCAAACTTCTAGAAAGCTCTTGACTTTTCCAGTTAGAATAGCGTAGAAACATTTAGAACCATTTTATCATGGAAAATTCCTTTTTAGTACAGTTAAACATTGAGCTATTAATTTAACTTATTCTATTACACACTAGATGTCGCCATTACAATATTTTTCTGTGACGGTGACACCTAGGGTGTGATAGAATAAGTTAAACTAATAGCCCAATGTGTTACAGTACTAAAATGGAATTTTCCATGATAAAACAGTTATAAAAGTTTCTACACTATTCTGGAAAAGTCATGAACTTTCTAGAAGTTTGGTTTGTGTATATAAAAAAGGCGAACGAGATCGAATCGGCTTATTAGAATTTGGGAAGCGATAGTGTAAAGCGAAATAAAATTTATAAGTGTACAGTAAAATTGTGTGGAAATTATTTAAAGTGATTTTGTGAATTACCGTTAATAAATAGTGTTTTTATAATTGTTGTGTGACTATATAAATTAGTTGGTGATAAATTGATTTGATTTTGTTTTATTCACAATCCAGTGATACGAACCTTGATTGACAAGGCAAAAACGAAGCAGTTCGATGTTACCAATTAAGGCCATAACTGGTTTGTTCACACCAATTACGATTTCACCGCTAACGTTTGGTTCACTTGCCCTGTCCTCAATGAAGACTTTACATTTTTGTTCATTATTTTTCGTCAGTTTATGAGAGATTTATTTCTTTATGATGAATGTTATTTCTTTTTTATGATATTTCGGATGTGTTTGATACCAAGCAACTAAACCATATTCAAACCGAAATATTTAAATGTGGGATCGTCTTGAAATCGTGCCAACCAAAATACTGAATTAGACCGAATATCGATTAAAAAAATTGTTTTGAATTTAAAATATCGAGTTTTGAAATATTGTTTTCAAAAATATCGACCGCTTAAATTAAATTATAATTGAAGGGAATTCAAATTTTAAATTACGCAAATTTTTCTAAATTTTAATTACATAATCCTATAATTTAAAATATTTCAAGCAATTTAAAAGCCTGCAATGGTACACTACTTATGTACGTTGCTTGTTGGAATAAGTTTTTTAAACCAAAACAAAACTTTGTCGGCATTCAAAAAAGAGATATTTTCCATTTCGCAAACAATTTTAGCAGAACATCTGGATGGCCGGATTAAACAAAAATATTTCGAGTTTCTAATAAAAGGAGTCGAAAATTAATTTAATAACTTCTTAATTGTCTAAGCTCGATATTGATAACCGGCCGACGAACAAAATATCGACTTGTACAAGAGGCAGAAAGTGTCCGAAAATATTATTAGGTAAATCAATGATCTTGATCATAATCTGTTAAGAAGTCTATTCTTGAACTGTTTCTACAACATAAAATATAAAGGGCGAAAACCTTATAAGGTGATCAGAACTTCGGTCTTCATTAATTCAATTCCTAAATCAATCCCTAAATAAACCTCGCCGGATTTCAACATTATTGGTTGAGAAATGCGCAAGCTCCGTCATATTTGGCCATATTCCAACTTCATCCAAAAATCAGTTCGGAATCATAATCGGTTGAAATATAGGCAAGTTCCATCATTCTTGGCCAGATTCCAGAATATCCTCCAAAACTCATTTTAGAATCCCATTTCCATCGCTGAAGGCAAATTTTACTAAAATCAGTTAAAAAATAGATAAGCTCCATACTAATTGGCCATTTATTTAATTTGCTACAGGTTTAAAAGGTAAAAAGTTCAATTTGAGGTTTGAGACATTAACATTGACCTTTCTTAGATTAAACAATATATGCGTAAGGTTTGGTTTAAATAGGTCAAGCCGTGTGGTTTAAATATCATACACATATGCTTTACATACATACAAGCACTCACTTTATTTTACAGATTACTCAACTATGATCACTAAATACTGGTCCAGCATTATCTCAACCCAAATTCAACCTACAAACGGCCCCAATTCAATCCTTTACCGAACCGCAAACTCTCTTTCATCTCAATCCTCAAATCAGCATATATAAAAAAATTGGTCAACAGCTCACTATTTCTTAAGCGAAACCCAACTCAACTCCTAACTTGAACTCAACCCGGAAATTGACCCATAACCTAGCATTCAACTTAACCCCAAACTCAATACCCAATTCAATATTCAAACCAGCATACATAAAAAATTGGTAAATTTTTCTATAAACAGATATGTTGGGTTAATTCGTATGGTAGGTACCCGACCCTCTTGACGCACAGGTTCCAAAAGCTTTTAAAATCTCGGCCTTGACCATAGAAGTAGACTGGCAAATAAAAATTCTAAATCGAATGATCCGTTCTCGAGATACCTTGGACACAGACATACAGACATCCAGACAGACATTTTTGACAGGATTTCAATACTTTGGTCTTTTTAGACCGAAGTAACTTATCCATTTGCCCATATCGACCTTTTGTTCATGTTGGCATATTTCGTCTTTGACAGCCTTTTGTTCATATCAACCTTTTTCTGTTGGCCTTATGTTCATAGGGCTTTATCTTTCATTCTATTGTTTGTCGATCGTTTACCCGACTTCGACTTCAAAGGGATGAGATGGACACAGTTTGGTTTATTATACGTAAGTCTTATTAGTTAACAAAGGCCACGCGGAATCATAGCAACAATCTTCCCTATTTTCCCACTTTATAGGAAGATGATTGGCATCCGCGTAATGAGGGCTATTAGACCGACAACAACATTTGGTCGTTGATCGGTCCATTAAGGTAACCCTCGGACAACTTGGCCTAAAAATGATAAACCGGTTGATTAAGTAGCCGTCTTCGTTTGTCAGGGACAGCAGCTAGTGATCGCCCGATTAGAAGATGGGTTGACGTAAAATCGATCTAGTTATTCATGTTTTGAGTAGGAAGTATTATGGACGATCTCTGTTCAGCGTGTGTTTCTGCTAAAAATTTAGATTTGAGTTTAGTGTCTTTTAAGAATAAGATAAACCTATGCTGAAAGTACTTGAAACCTTTAGCCAGTCAACTTGAGGAAGACCGACCAAATGGCGCAGTGGTTAAAGCTGCGGCGTTTGGATCGGAAGGTACCTCGTTTCAATCCCGATAGGGGCGGGATACAAAAGGTATTTTTCATCATCTGATTACGATCGGTGATGACGATGAACACAACTATGACCCCCTGTTAAGAGCGGCATGGGCCGACCCACGTTTCATGTCAGCACTATTGTATAAGTTTACGAAGCTTATCATTTACGGGACCCCTCAGATTTCTTCCAAATAATATCAATGATTGTGTCAAATTCGTCGTACTATGCTCACTAGTGTTGTCCGCAAACTCTACTTGTTCCAGGACTTGGTCTCACTCGATTTTTCGTTCGGCATCGACCAACTTTGCTATTATAGGCGTTAACGTGCCATTAAATCGTTTAATTTGTTCATTTGCATGTGGCGCGGCACTAGCAACCAAAATATGTTGTACACAATTTTGCTTTAAGTAGTTCTTAAACTCATGAGAAGTAAAATTACTGCCTCTGTCCGTAATTACCTTATCGGGACGACTAAAATATTGCTGGAAACACTCGATGGTATCTTTAGCACTCGTGGTTTTGGTAGCAAACAATCGAATATGCTTCGTAAAACCGTCAATGATACCCAATATAAACCGCTTCTTTTGCTTAGTCATGCCCAACGGACCATAAAAATCGGCATGTACGATTTCAAAAGGTTGATCTCCTGTAGGAATGCTGTGAAGAAAACCTTCTACCTTCACCGTTGGCAAATTGTACTTAATACATTTCAAGCAATTCTGGATGTATTGTTTTACGATGCTAGACATATTGGGAAACCAATTATGTCTTCCTATGACCTCCATAGTCTTCTTCAATCCAATATGCTCCATGAGATCGTGACAGTTTTTAATCACTTGATTTTGCATCGACTCTGGCACAAAAAAACGTATTTTATTTTTATTGATCTTTTTGTAGATCAATCCATCTCGTAGCTCATAAAGCGAACTTTCAGCTAACTCAAGTTGCTTTCACAATTCTTAAAGCTTTGGATCTTGTGATTACAATAAGGCCAATGTTTGCTCAAAAGGGTTATCGTGAATTACTAAGACACTCTGAATTCGACTCAATGCATCAGCGTGTTTCATCTGATCTCCCGTTCGATGATGATCGTATAATTATACTCCTGCATTTTCAAGGCCCACCGTGCCATTTTTGGATGAAAAGCCTTTTTATTTAATGTCAGTTCGGAATGCGTATATGATTGCTAAGCACTCCAATTTATAAGAGTGTAACCTCGATTCATTCTCTGTTGTGTGTCTTGAGAAATAGCTAATTGGATGCCACTTTCCATCTTTTTTCTTATGTACTAGAATTGCACCGAATCTTATACTGCTGGAATCGCAATGCAGCTCTGTGTCGTCATTAGGTGAATATATCGCAAGTATCGGGCTTTCAATTAATTTCCTCTTCAATGATTCAAATGAGTTCATTTCATCCTGCCCAAATATATATTCCGCATTCCTGCGCAACAAATCTTGTAATGGTTTGGCAATCAATGCAAACCCTTCTATAAATTTCCGGAAGTACGAGCATAAACCCAAAAAACTCTGGATCTCCTTGTTGTTTCTTGGCACCGGATACTTTTCAATGGCACTGACGTTACGGTCATTGGGACGAATACCCTTTTCATTAATAGAATATCCCAGGTAATCAATTTGTTTATACAGGAACTCACATTTATTTAATCTTAATCTTTGGTACAAGATTTCCAAGTGTTCAATAACCTCCATCGTTGTGATGAAAATGTCATCGATATATATGACCACTTTACGTTCTGGAATCAATTTAGCAAAAAATTTTTTTTGACATATTTCTGGAATTCTTCTGGCCCATTTTTTAATCCAAATGGTAATCGTAAATATTCATACTGGCCAAAAGGGGTGACAAATGATGTGTATGGTATCGAATCTGGAGCAATTATTTTGTGATGGAATCCGGATTTCAGGTCCAGTGATGTAAAACATTTTTTTTTATGTAAAAATTTCAGGATTTCCTCGATAATTGGTAAAGAATAATTACTCTTTATTGGTATTTTATTGAGAGCTCGATAGTCTACACATAAGCGATATTCTTCTTTAATTTTCTTTTTTATAAGCACTATCGGCGAACAATATTCAGATTCGCTGACTCGTATGAATCTCTTTTCCAATAATTCATCTAACATTTTAGCAACAATATCTCGTTTCGCATATGACAATCGCCTTGTTGCTGCTTTAATTAGCTTATCGTGCGCAAATTCGATGTTCATTTCAAATTTGACTTTAGGAACATTTGGTCTCTTGGTACTGAAATAGTTAACATTTATCACTTAATATTTTTCAGATTTCGTATCAATATCTAGGGAATCATTTATTTTTATTTGATTTTCTAATGGATTTTCAATTAAATCTATATGCATTAGCTCTTGACAAAATTCTGTTTCAAAATTTGATTTTGTGATCCTCAATTTTTAATGCAGCTTTTGCGATTCGAAAAAAATCTCTTCCCAACAACAATTCTACCAGCATAGTATTATTGTCAACCACAATACAATCAATAAGGGAGCGCCCCGAAATCTTGCATTACAAAATCATGCAAGTACAAAATCTTGCATTTAATAAAAATCTTGCATTACAAAATCTTGCAAATCCAAAATCTTGCAAATCCAAAATCTTGCAAATCCAAAATCTTGCTTTACAAAATCTTGCAGTTTTAATTATTAATTTCAACATAATCTTGCTTTTCCTAAAAGTTTATAAATTCTCAATTATAAATTTAAATACACACTTAAGTGATTTTCGAGTATTTATTTATTTTAATTTCATCAATTAAAAACACATACATAGCTATTAAAAATAAAATAAAATTATAAATTAATAGGCAACATTAAAAATAAAGAAACATAACATAAAATAAATTATATGGCAATTTAAAAAAGTATCATGTTGTGCGCGATTCTCTTTAAAAAATCAGTCTTACAGATTTTTTCCCTTTTTTTAAGAATCCGTTTAATTTTTTTATTTTTAATTATTGTTTTTCTTTTCTTTGGAAGGCGTTCTCCGGATTTCACTTTTTCGATTTGAGCTTTTGCTACAATAAGTTCATCTGACAACTTTTTTATAATCTTATAAACTCCAGCATGCCGTTGCCCAACCACAACTTTCACATCTTATAACACAGTGTAGTTTTAAATCTTGCATATAAGAATTTCCCGTACATTTATAGAATCGCGCGCGCGATTCTATAAATGTACGGGAAATTCTTATATGCAAGATTTTTGGTGCAAGATTATATAATGCAAGATTTTGTAATGCAAGATTTTGTAATGCAAGATTTTATAATGCATGATTTTGTAATGCAAGATTTTATAATGCAAGATTTTGTAATGTAAGATTTTGTATTGCAAGATTATGTATTGCAAGATTAAGGGGCTAACCCCTTTAAGGGATAAATAACTTCTATTTCAGAGAGATACTTTTTTAGAAAGTTTGCTTTTACATTTTCTTTGGATCAGCTTAACCAAATTACCTTTCGGATCTTTCAATGATAAAATCAATTGTATAGAGGGATTGACATAGATTTTACCCTTTACATAGCCCCACACAAAAAGTCTAGAATGGAAACTTCTGACTGTTTTACGGTGCTTAGAGTCATGCTGTTCAAAGTGAATATGAAACGATTGTGAAGTTTTTCCTAAGTTTCCTAAAAATAACAAATCATTTTAATGTATGTGTAAAAACTTCGCAATAAAAAACTACTTATAAACGAAAAATTCATATTACGAATTATTTAAAAGAATTTTTTTTAACCAAACAAATATTGAACAAAAAGTTTATCTCCCTAAGATACAGCAACACAATTTTATTTGAAACTAATAAAATTAATTATAAATAACTCAAAAAAAAATATTAGGTTAAATTAAATATTTTAAAATTAAAACTGTTTCCAACTAAACCTAATTTACAGCAACTATAAAGTAAAATTGTATTTAATTACTTACTACAGAACCACTCAAAAAGTAAACCATACAGATTTTCCGAAATCTAGGGGAATAGGTAGTTAGGATTGAACATTTCTGAATTCGCTTTCACTATTGTTGTATATCGAATTTCTAAAATTTTCCTGCTGTTCCCGAAAAGCGCGCATTCTAACGGAGACCAATTATGAGTTGCTGTGGACCTATTCTAAAGGAAAACCATACAGATTTTCCGAAATCTAGGGGAATAGGTAGATAGGATTGAACATTTCTGAATTCGCTTTCACTATTGTTGTATATCGATTTTCCAAAATTTTCCTGCTGTTCCCGAAAAGCGCGCATTCTAACGGAGACAAGTTATAAGTTGCTGTTGGCCTATTCTAAAGGAAAACCATACAGATTTTCCGAAATCTAGGGGAATAGGTAGTTAGGATTGAACATTTCTGAATTCGCTTCCACTATGGTTGCATATCGATTTTCCAAAATTTTCCTGCTGTTCATGAAAAGCGCGCAATCTAACAGAGACCAATTATGAGTTGCTGTGGACCTGTTCTAGAGGAAAACCATACAGATTTTCCGAAATCTAGGGGAATAGGTAGTTAGGATTGAACATTTCTGAATTCGCTTTCACTATTGTTGTATATCGATTTTCCAAAATTTTCCTGCTGTTCCCGAAAAGCGCGCATTCTAACGGAGACCAATTATAAGTTGCTGTGGACCTATTCTAAAGGAAAACCATACAGATTTTCTGAAATCTAGGGGAATAGAGGATTGAACATTTTTGAATTCGCTTCCACTATTGTTGCATATCGATTTTCCAGAATTTTCCTGCTGTTCATGAAAAGCGCGCAATCTAACAGAGACCAATTATGAGTTGCTGTGGACCTATTCTAAAGGAAAACCATACAGATTTTCCGAAATCTGGAAGAATAGGTAGTTAGGATTGAACATTTCTGAATTCGCTTCCACTATTGTTGTATATCGATTTTCCAAAATTTTCCTGCTGTTCCCGAAAAGCGCGCATTCTAACGGAGACAAGTTATAAGTTGCTGTTGGCCTATTCTAAAGGAAAACCATACAGATTTTCCGAAATCAAGGGAAATAGGTAGTTAAAATTGAACATTTCTGAATTCGCTTCCACTATGGTTGCATATCGATTTTCCAAAATTTTCCTGCTGTTCATGAAAAGCGCGCAATCTAACAGAGACCAATTATGAGTTGCTGTGGACCTGTTCTAAAGGAAAACCATACAGATTTTCCGAAATCTAGGGAAAAAGAGGATTGAACATTTTTGAATTCGCTTCCACTATTGTTGTATATCGATTTTCCAAAATTTTCCTGCTGTTCATGAGAAGCGCGCATTCTAACGGAGACAAATTATGAGTTGCTGTGGACCTATTCTAAAGGAAAACCATACAGATTTTCCGAAATCTTGAAGAATAGGTAGTTAGGATTGAACATTTCTGAATTCGCTTCCACTATGGTTGTATATCGAATTTCCAAAATTTTTCTGCTGTACCGGAAAAGCGCGCATTCTAACGGAGACCAATTATAAGTTGCTGTGGACCTATTCTAAAGGAAAACCATACAGATTTTCCGAAATCTAAGGGAATAGGTAGTTAGGATTGAACATTTTTGAATTCGCTTCCACTATTGTTGTATATCGATTTTCCAAAATTTTCCTGCTGTTCCCGAAAAGCGCGCATTCTAACGGAGACCAATTATAAGTTGCTGTGGACCTATTCTAAAGGAAACCCATACAGATTTTCCGAAATCTAGGGGAATAGGTGGTTAGGATTGAACATTTCTGAATTCGCTTCCACTATGGTTGTATATCGATTTTCCAAAATTTTCCTGCTGTTCCCGAAAAGCGCGCATTCTAACGGAGACCAGTTATAAGTTGCTGTGGGCCTATTCTAAAGGAAGACCATACAGATTTTCCGAAATCTAGGGGAATAGGTAGTTAGGATTGAACATTTCTGAATTCGCTTTCACTATGGTTGTATATCGATTTTCCAAAATTTTCCTACTGTTCCCGAAAAGCGCGCATTCTAACAGAGACAAATTATAAGTTGCTGTGAACCTATTCTAAAGGAAAACCATACAGATTTTCCGAAATCTAAGGGAATAGGTGGTTAGGATTGAACATTTCTGAATTCGCTTCCACTATGGTTGTATATCGAATTTCCAAAATTTTCCTGCTGTTCCCGAAAAGCGCGCATTCTAACGGAGACCAGTTATAAGTTGCTGTGGGCCTATTATAAAGGTACACCATACAGATTTTCCGAAATCTAGGGGAATAGGTAGTTAGGATTGAACATTTCTGAATTCGCTTCCACTATGGTTGTATATCGAATTTCCAAAATTTTTCTGCTGTTCGCGAAAAGCGCGCATTCTAACGGGAACCAATTATAGGTTGCTGTTGGCCTATTCTAAAGGAAAACCATACAGATTTTCCGAAATCTAGGGGAATCGGTAGTAAGGATTGAACATTTCTGAATTCGCTTCCACTATGGTTGTATATCGATTTTCCAAAATTTTCCTGCTGTTCCCGAAAAGCGCGCATTCTAACGGAGACAAATTATGAGTTGCTGTGGACCTATTCTAAAGGAAAACCATACAGATTTTCCGAAATCTTGAAGAATAGGTAGTTAGGATTGAACATTTCTGAATTCGCTTCCACTATGGTTGTATATCGAATTTCCAAAATTTTTCTGCTGTACCGGAAAAGCGCGCATTCTAACGGAGACCAATTATAAGTTGCTGTGGACCTATTCTAAAGGAAAACCATACAGATTTTCCGAAATCTAAGGGAATAGGTAGTTAGGATTGAACATTTTTGAATTCGCTTCCACTATTGTTGTATATCGATTTTCCAAAATTTTCCTGCTGTTCCCGAAAAGCGCGCATTCTAACGGAGACCAATTATAAGTTGCTGTGGACCTATTCTAAAGGAAACCCATACAGATTTTCCGAAATCTAGGGGAATAGGTGGTTAGGATTGAACATTTCTGAATTCGCTACCACTATGGTTGTATATCGATTTTCCAAAATTTTCCTGCTGTTCCCGAAAAGCGCGCATTCTAACGGAGACCAGTTATAAGTTGCTGTGGGCCTATTCTAAAGGAAGACCATACAGATTTTCCGAAATCTAGGGGAATAGGTAGTTAGGATTGAACATTTCTGAATTCGCTTTCACTATGGTTGTATATCGATTTTCCAAAATTTTCCTACTGTTCCCGAAAAGCGCGCATTCTAACAGAGACAAATTATAAGTTGCTGTGAACCTATTCTAAAGGAAAACCATACAGATTTTCCGAAATCTAAGGGAATAGGTGGTTAGGATTGAACATTTCTGAATTCGCTTCCACTATGGTTGTATATCGAATTTCCAAAATTTTCCTGCTGTTCCCGAAAAGCGCGCATTCTAACGGAGACCAGTTATAAGTTGCTGTGGGCCTATTATAAAGGTACACCATACAGATTTTCCGAAATCTAGGGGAATAGGTAGTTAGGATTGAACATTTCTGAATTCGCTTCCACTATGGTTGTATATCGAATTTCCAAAATTTTTCTGCTGTTCGCGAAAAGCGCGCATTCTAACGGGAACCAATTATAGGTTGCTGTTGGCCTATTCTAAAGGAAAACCATACAGATTTTCCGAAATCTAGGGGAATCGGTAGTAAGGATTGAACATTTCTGAATTCGCTTCCACTATGGTTGTATATCGATTTTCCAAAATTTTCCTGCTGTTCCCGAAAAGCGCGCATTCTAACAGAGACCAATTATGAGTTGCTGTAGATAGTGGTCAGGTTTTCTGAAATCTAGGGGATTAGGTAGCTAGGATTGAACATTTCTGAATTCACGTGTATTATGTTTGAATAGCGATTTTCCAAAATTTTCCCGCTGTTCCTGAAAAACGAACACTCTAACGGGAACCAATTGTAAGTTGCTGTAGACCTTTTTTAAAGGAAAATTATATAAATTTTCCGAAATCTAGGGGAACAGGTAGTTAGGATTGAACCTTTCTGAATTCACGTGAAGTATGATTGAATACCGAATTTCCAAAATTTTCCCGTTGTTCCTGAAATGCGCGCACTCTAACGGGAATAAATTATGAGTTACTGTAGACCTACTCTAAAGGAAAATCATACAGATTTTCAGAAATCTAGGGGAACAGGTAGTTAGGATTGAACCTTTCTGAATTCTCGTGTAGTATAATTGAATACCGATTTTCCAAAATTTCCCGCTGTTCCCGAAAAGCGCGCACTCTAACGGGAGCCAATTACAAGTTACTGTAGACCTACTCTAAAGGAAAATCATACAGATTTTCCGAAATCTAGGGGAACAGGTAGTTAGGATTGAACATTTCTGAATTCACTTCACGCCAATAATATGAAATGGTCTAATCACGGTACTAGCCCATAAGTGCACAAAATGTCAGCCGTTATGAATGGATATAGGTTCTTTAAAATTTGTTCTTAAGTTTTCCAAGACCCAGATGCCATAGATTTGTTTGTTTACATAGTCTGAGAGGTAAAAGTCTTCAACTAAACGAATCAAATGCCCAGACCTTTTGATCTTCTTGACATCAACAAATCTGGATTTTGGGCTACACTATTAGCTACGTCTGGCTTGGCGAGCACGGTTTGTATTTTCACAGCACTAACTTCGCCGCCATATGCCAATTTGTTGATTAAATAAAATAATTTCGTTACGAGAAAATCCCCAGTACGAAACCAAAAATACGCTTTACAAAATGTATTTGTGACATTTGCACAATATTGTTATTCGTGTAATTTGTACATGTAAAGTAGTAAAGTTTGGCATTTGTAACTTTGACATTTACAAAGTCAAGAATCGGCTCAAAATGTCAGTTCTAGTTAAACAACAACATATTAAGAACATAACGATTTTATACGCCTGTTGTGTGACACAAACTCTCCCTCCTCCCAATACCTCAAGAGGGCCATTAAATTGAAAAATTTAATGCTCACTGACGTAGGCCTCGAGTTGGAGCATCGGTACAGTGTTGAAGCGGATAAAATGATGGGCTCTCAGAACTTCTAAAATTTAGCTGAATGAAACTCGTCTGCCAGTGCCGACAGGTAATCAACAAAAAAAAACGCAAAAAAATTTTTTATAAACTATGAGGAAACCATAAAACACAAATTAACTCTTTTAAAGTGTATCCAATTGAAATAAAAATTGTTTCTACAAAAGCATAATTCACTCGATTAAAGCTACATAGAAGATTTCGCATTAAAATCTATAAAATTTTATCTATTGATTTGGAAATTTTGAATAGAACTGAATTTCCCCAAAAAAAATATTTGTATTTCAAATAAAATTTTACGACTCTATTTGAATACATAATATGTGTGTATGTATACGACATATCGCACATAATATACTATAAATGATATGAATCAGTAATTTTATATGACAACAACATAAAAATGAAATGGGATGCCTAAATTTGTTCCTATATCTACAAGATCGAGGCTAAATGCCATTTATTTAAAATGTGTGCGCGGTTAATTTTTTGTTGTTTTGTGAATTTCATTAATTCCGTCATTGCATCCGCAAGATTTTATATTTTTTAATTTTTTTATTATTTTATTGTTCAAACAAAAGCCTATATCCAAATGTATTTTATTTTAATAATACAGTGGCTTTAATTAATGGTTCCAAAAAAATTATTGTTCGAACTCCATTAATTACCGTGAACCAATATATACTTTTGTACGATAATACTCATTTTCATTTTGTGGCATTTTCTTTTTATATATAAACAGTTATATACATATGTATGTAGGTCATAATAAAATAATATATTAATGGATGTTACCCATAAATCTATAATACAACAATAAAATAAAAATAATGACATAAAAATATATAAAATTGCTACCGGACATTCAGTTTGTATACATACATATATGGCACACAATTAAAATCCATAAATTTATGTTTCAATTTCGCCCTGCTGTAACATGTTGCCATTTTATTTCCAGTCATAAAATTTTTTTTTTTTATTGGCTTCTGACGAGCTTCTATATAATTTAATATTTTGCCAATTAATGAACGTTCATAAATTTCAGGTGCGCTTCATACCAACGAGTACATTATTATTGGTATTATTATATGAATGAATGACCTGTTTGTAGAGTTTACTGTTTGTAAGATGTAATTTGGTCGTTATACCGTAAAGAAATCATATCTATGTCAAAAATAGCATTTTTAATGGCTTTGGCTTTTGATTAATCTACTTTTTATTTTTTGTGCACCATCGAAATTACATAAACTATATACTATATATGATAAAAGGAGGATATAAGTTTTAAGGTTGCTACACATTTCATTCCTCCTTGAAATACTTTCTCTTATTCCCATTTATGTGTGATAACATTTTTTGTGTTTTATGATAACGACGAAGCCAACAACTACAAAATTTATTAGGAAGAGCCAAAACACATGTCTTATAATAATTCCTTTTTTATTACATAATAGTCGTATATAATGTCACCAGGAAATATCAAATATCGTAATGTGCGGGGGAGAATATGTGCGGTACAGAGATATGAAGGAGACATATTACAAATATACGATAAAAACCATTTTTATTTAAGATTAACGAAAATAATTTTTCGCTTTTTTTTTGATGAGTTTGTAGGTTTTTTGCTATTGTATAGAATGGAAGTGGGGATGAGTGGAAAAAATTGTCGATGTGAAGGAGGAAGTAGAACAGAACCAAGGCAAGCAAAAAATATACAATATCTAAGTAGGTCAATGATATTTTCACTATAACTTGAGATTTTATAATACCACTTGAAATGTGTATAAGATCAAAAGAATTTTATCGTATAGCTTTGGCAATGTTAAGTATGCGATATTGAAGCGGATTTTGTATGTTTGCAAAATTGTTAATATAGTAGTAATCTTTTTTTGATTGGCACATGACAAATGACAGGCTAATACAAATTAAGAAATCGTGAAATATTTGTTTGTGATCAAAATGGTATTACTTCGGTCTAAAAAGACCAAAGTATTGAAATCCTGTCATAAATAATCAAAAATTTCGTTGGTCAAAAACCACTTTTCTCGACGTTTTGAAAGTCCCTGAGTCTAAAAAAGCAAAAAAAAAATCCTTCCATTTGTCTGTTTCTATAGTCCAGGCCGAGGTTTGAAAAGCTTTTGGAACCTGTGCGCCTAGAGGGTCGAGTACCTGCCATACGAATTGATCCAAAATACCTGGTTATAGAAATATTTACCAATTTTTTATGTATGCAGGTTTGAATATTGAGTTTGTGGTTGAGTTGAGGGTTAACATAGGGGTCAAGTTGAAGTTGAGTTTGAGTTGAGTTAAGGTTGGATATAAAAATATGTATTTATTTATGCTGGTTTGATTATTGAATTAAGCATTGAATTTTAGGGGTTGAGTTAAATTTGAGTTGGAGTTGAGTTGGGGCTGGATAGGATATAGTGAATTGTTGACCAATTTTTTATATATGTTTGAAAAGTGAGTTTGGCGTAAAGTTGGCGGTTTAGTTGAGAGTTGAATTGAGTTCCGTTTGCGAGTTGAATTAGAGTTGAGTTGCGGTTTAGTTGGGGTTGGATTAGGGTTTTGTGAGCAGTTGATACACTAAAATATCTCGGAAAATAGGCACTCTACAAAAAAAATGGTTAATAACAAAATTTAATTATTACGTGGGGGAAATTCAGTAGTGTTAAAATTAGTACCCCGCCCCCTCTCCTCCTTGTAGGTTGGGCGAGGGTAACTTTGAAACTATAATATGAACTTCTATTTTTTATTGCATATTCGGATTCTACGGCTAAAAATACGTAGGATTTGACTGAAACATTTTTTTCGATTCATGACAGATGGCGCTGTAATTTACGATATTCCAATTTTTTCGAATTCTCCTACTGAGATCTTACGCAATCGATTATGCAATACGTCTGCAATAAAAATACTACGGTTTCATTGTAAATACTCAAAGTTAGTCTTAAACAATTTGTATTTCTTAAATTTTCAATTAATGAAAATGGCTTCTCATTATCGTAACCCAGGAACATGCGATTAAATCGGCTTTCAAATTCAGCTCGAAAATTATTTCGAAAACAACCATACCTGTGTAAAGGTATCAATACTACTTTAGAATGGTGTACTATATTTAACTGTAGAAGAGAGAATTGAAATGATTCTGGTTTATGGAGAAGCTGGCTGGAGTCTTGATACTGTTGTCACTATCTACGCTTCGCGTTTTCCGTATAGGATTCGGTCACGTGCGTCATGTCAGCGTACTGTCAAACAATTTGTTACTGATGGAAGTGTTCAACCGAAAAAAAGGACTCGTCCAGCAACAGTCACTGGAGAAAATGATGAAATTGAAGTATAGGCTATAGGCATAAACGTCATATTAGTACAAGAGAAATAGCTAGCGATTCCGGATTGTTCAGACCAGTGTTTGGAGAATTTTTAAACTTCATAAATCGCGTAACATTTTGTCAGTGGTCACGTTAGCAAATACAGCAAAACCCAAATTTATTTCATTACGTATTGTTCTCCGACGAGTCGTCTTTTTACAAACCATCGAACGGTTAATCGCCAAAACATGCATTACTGGAGTTTTGAAAATCCGCACTGGCTTCGCCAAGTTGAACATCAGGGTCCTTGGACTGTCAATGTGTAGTGTGGAATAATTGGCAACAAACTCGTCGGCCCCCACATTATTGAAGGAAACTTGAATGGTCAAAGGTACGAAGATATTTTGGAAAATGAACTGCTAACATTATTTGAAGGCTTGAGCTTAGAAGTGCGACGGAACATGTGGTTTTAACATGATGGTTGTCCCGCACACTATTCGTTGGCAACACGTGCAGTACTTAATCATGATTTGAATGTTTACTGTAGGACTATCTCAAAGACGAAGTTTACAAACAAAAACCAAAAACATGTGAGAATATGATTGAGCGAATCTGAAATGCTTGTGCTTAAACTTAACCATACCCACTTCTCAGTTGTGTACAGTCATTCAAGATTCGGATTAATAAGTGCATTGAAGTCGAAGGCCATCATTTGGAGCACTTAATTTAATTGAAGGATGATGAGGAGAAGGGACTCATGTAAATCAGGCAACCTTTTCCCAGTTATTAGAAATTTGCAAAATGAATTAATTTTTTTGACGACTAATTTCGAGTATTTGCAAACAAACCGTGGTATTTTTATTGCAGACATATTGCAGAATCGTTTGCGTAGGTTCTCAGTAGGAGAAGTCGAAAAAAATTGAATATCGTCAATTACAGCGCCATCTATCATGAATCGAAAAAAAAATTTCAGTCATTTACTACGTATTTTTAGCCGTAGAATCCGAATCTGCAATAAAAAATAAGGGTTCATATTTTAGTTTCAAAGTTAACCCCCGCCCCACCTACTACTAGGAAGGGGCGTAGTATTTTAACACTAATGTATTTCCCCCACGGAATAATTAAATTTTGAACTATACCATTTTCTTCGTAGAGTGCTTATTTTCCGAGATATTTGAGTGTATCAGGTTGAAAAAGTCACCCGGTATATAGGGAAGCCTCACTACAACGGAAATAAACCAAAAACCTTGCCCGTTAAACTGAGGATTTGTGATTTTTTTTGTATAAAAAATTTTATTGGGATTCGATATCTTATCCGATTTTGATGAAATCCAGCATTTCCAATGGAAATGGGATGTTCAAATGATTTTTAGAGGAAGTTCTAGAATTTGGCCAGTTAGAATCGAGCTTAGCTCTTTAATTGATTTCTTAATTGATTATGATGAAATTTAGCATGAGCGTTGGAAATGGGATTCTAAAACGATTTGAAGATGAAGTTCTTGAAAATGGTCAATTAGGACGGAACTTACATATTTCCCAACCGATTATGCTAAAATTTGACATGTGCGTTGCAAATGGATTTTAAATGGTTTTTGGATAAGGTTCTGGAATATGGCGAGTGAGGACAAAACTTGGTTATTTTTTAACCGATTATGATCAAATTTGATGTTGGTAATGGAAATGGGATTCTAAAATGATTATTGGATAAAGTTCTGGAATATGGCCAAGTATGATGGAACTTGCCTATTTCTCAACAGATTATGATGAAATTTGACATTTGCATTGCAAATGGGATTCTAAAATGATTTTTAGATAAAGTTCTGGAATATGGCATATTAGGATGGAACTTAGGTATTCCTTAACCGATTATGATGAAATTTGATGTTGGTGATGGAAACGGGATTCTAAAATGATTTTTGGATAAAGTTCTGGAATATGACCGAATACGATGGAACTTGAGTATTTCGGTTCGGAAAATTCGATTCTTAACTAAGCTTTAGATCAAAAAATCAATTTAGAATTCCATTTCCAAAGTGCATTTTAAATTTCATCAAAATTATCACATACATTTTTTGAAATGTTTTTTTCTACTGAGGACAGGAAACAGTTTGGGAATACTGCAGTGTTTAATCCATTAATAGAGCAACTGAATAGTATGCAAAGTAATGGACTCTTTGTAAATCACAAAAAATATTCTGTTGTCAAACTAATTACTTGGGTAATTATTGCGGACAATTTGGAAGTTAATTCCATATAATGATTTATTAAAGTTTTCCCTAAAGTAGGATTATTTAGTTTATTGGAGTTTTTTGTTATTTTACATATTTCGCCAGTTGACACGAGGCCAATAGAAATGGGTCCGTAAACGTTCGAGAGTTTTAATAATGCCACCATGAGCGCTAAGTGGATGGTTATGGGCATCCATTATTAGTGACGTCGTCATGCCAGCGGGAATCCACAGTTTCCAGGAGGAACTGTCGGACAACAAGGGATCAGAGTTATATTTAATTTGTAAATATACTTTGTTATCAACAATTTTGAAAGCTATATATCTTTGATTATTAGTTAATATTTTTTCTTCGGAGACTCTTATACTCAAAATCCTAAAACGAAACAGCGAAAAGATTTATCTCAGCAAGTGTCATTGAATCAACGGTGCTACTGAACATTCGGGATAAGGTATCTGGGACAATGTTTTGGTGGCCTCGCTAATGTCTGATTTGAAAATCATAAGATTGCAATTTCAGGCTCCACCGAGCAGGTCTGCCATTTAGAACCGTTTGAGACATCAACCACTTGAGACGAGAGTGATCTGTAATTATTGTAAAATGGTATCCTTCAATGTACGGACGATATTTTGTCACGCTAATAACAGCGACCAGACACTCTAGTTCAGTGGTTCAGTAATTCGACTGAGCCTTATTCAATTTTTTAGACACATAAGAAATCGGTCGCTCATTGTTTTCTTCATCGAGTTGATAGAGAACGCTTTCCACTTCAGTTTTGCAAGCATCGCACCTGATAAAAAATTATTTATAGTGTGGTTATAATGGTAATAAGATTTATCTGGATCAGTTTCTAATCCACCCTCTCCACCAATAAAGCCAATGTACTTTACTTGCTTTACGAAAAATTGACATTTTGAGAGATTTATCGTTAATCCAGCATCTTTTAATCTTCCAGCAATTAACTGTAGCATTTTAAAATGTTCTTCTTAACTAGGGGACGTAACCTAAAGGTCAGCCAGATATACAAAGATATGCTGATGCGGTTGATGGAGCACTACCTTATCCATCAATCGGGACATGGTCTTGGGCGAGCTACTCAAGCCAAACGGCATTACTTTAAATTGATATAAGGGCCTACCTGGCACTGTGAACGCAGTTTTTTCTCGTGAGTCTGGAGCAAGGGGTATCTTCCAGAAGGCATCATTAAGGTCAATGTTGGAAATTACTGTATCGAGTTAATCGACCGAGAAGTCCGTTTATTAGGGGTAAAGGATAGGCAACCTTCTTGGTCACATCATTTACCTTCCTTGAGTCCAGACACAGTCGCACCTTATTTGGTTTTCGTATTAAGACAATAGGCGATGACCAACCGCTGACACTCTCCTCGGTAACATTCAATGCTAGCATCCTCTACAGTTACTAATAGAATAACTCACGAATTTCTGGGGAAACCGCGTCATGTCGCTGCTTTATTGGTAAGGCCTCTCAGACGTCAATGTGTTGTTTTCTTCAAATGATGGAAAAAGGGTGAGTAATGTTTTAAACTGCTCAGTTTGTTTTGCTGTAAGCTTATACCGATCGACATCATCTTGTTCTAGAAGAGAGCAATGAAGTATTTAAAAAATTAATTCCGAAATAAAGTCGACCTCGAGCAACGACGGAACGAGATAAAATCGAACTTCCTCAGTTAGATTATTGAATTTTACCTGTAGATCCACATAGCCCACTATTTTATTTTTTGATCAGTCAGCGGTTAATACTTCGGATGAAATTATTTTATATTTAACCCCAATAGTTTCTAAAAATTTGATCGAGTCTTTTCCTAAAATGCTCAATGAAACACCACTATCCAAAAGTCCATGAACCAATTCCCCATTAATGAATACTGTTATATGCGGACGAATAAAAACGAAGTTTTTCGAAGTAAGTGGCTTCAACTGCCGCTGGTCGGTTGTTTGTAATTGAATTGCAATTCTTACCGGTTGTCAGGGTCCCGATTTGTTCACTCCCGATGGTAAGTTTCCCGAGTTATTTTGGCAACTTGGACACTGCGGTTTAATAATATTTGGTGCACCGCACCCATAACAATAAATTCTTTGTGGCGTCAAATTGCAACTCTGATTTGTATGTACCGGACCACGGCAATTCCAGCAAATTAGTGTCTGTTTGTAAGGTTCAATACCGATTTCTGCCGGTTTTGAATGGATCGGTGGGTATGGTAACATTCCATCCAAATTGTTTATATTACTGTCCTCCGCCGATATCTTTTTCACATTTAGTTCGGGATAAGTTAAAACAAATTGGTTATTATTATTAGGCAAGCCAATTGAACTTATAACTCTAAACTTACGTTCCTGAGGTGGCGATCTATCTCGACGTCTTTTTTCCCATAGTCGTTCTTATTGGTGGCCAATTAACCGTAATTCTTCAATCGATGCCAGTGGCAACTGTAGAGTTACTTGCTGTAGATCGAAAGACATATTTAATGTCTAATAACTCTAAGCCGATTGTTCAAACTTTCGATTTCGAGAATAAAATCACCTTGTTTCAATAAACCTTCGAGTGGCTCAATCTGATTCATTGCTGCTAAAACGATGAAATAATGCCAGTTTCAACTGCTCGTAAGTTGCATTTGGCTATTTTTCGGTAAACACCCAATACCATTTTTTCGGCAATGTTTTTTAGAAATTTTGGCATGACAGCATACAACCTGTTCACTGGTAGCTGTTTTTGCCGAGCAAAGGATTCCAATCTGAATATTGTTACGACTGGCATACGTCTCCACTTGAAGCAGAAGAATTTAATTCTTGCGAGAATTCCAAACGCTCATATACTTTGAATTTTTTTCCTTTTATTATAAAATTCCATGACCACCATAGTGTTGTATATACATATGCTCTAATTCATGCTTCTCCAAAATTCAATTTAATATTCTCACCGATTGCTATGTAAAAATATTTTTATTTTTTTCCCCTATATTTACTCGTTTCTATATTGTCATGTACAGGCATACATATTTCTTGCGAGTCGGTGTGTGTACATGTATTGTGTAGTATGAGATGGAATGTTAACGATGCTAAAATGTTTAATCTCGAATATTCCATTTTTCTTTTGGTATCATTGGCGTGGATTAACGCGTGATATTTGCTCTGTGTGGGAAAAAAAAAAAAAAAAAAAAGGAACCGATCGGTGGATTAGACACGAGTCCGAGGCGACCGTACAACCAACGCCACTACATAAAAAGCCATGACACAAAAATGTGTAGTAGTATGTGTTAAGGGGATAAAGATTTTTATTTTCCTATGAAACGTAAACAAAATACTATGGGATTTTCAAACACATTTTTTTATATCGTCTCTATTTTAAATTTAAATAAATATTTTTATTTACAAATATAAATAATTTGATATCAAATATATTGAAATGAAATTGTGAACAATTTTGATTGAAATTAATAATCATTTATTAAGTAATTTTGCATTTTTATAAAAATATTTGTTTCTCAAAACATCGTCGTGCTTCGTGTTCCTCTAAAAATTTCATTTTCATAATAAATTTATTAAGATTAGAGGAACACGAAGCATGCCGATGTTTTGAGAAACAAATATTTTTATATAAATGCAAAATTACTTAATAAATGATTATTAATTTCAATCAAAATTGTTCACAATTTACATTTCAATATATTTGATATCAAATTATTTATATTTGTAAATAAAAATATTTATTTAAATTTAAAATAGAGACGATATAAAAAAATGTGTTTGAAAATCCCATAGTATTTTGTTTACGTTTCATAGGAAAATAAAAATCTTTATTTCCCTCTTTATATTAGTGATTTGACTTTTTAGACTGATGTCACGGCTATTTATGTAGTGGCATTGGTACAACTAAGTATGTACGTGTGTTCGTCGTCGTTGTTTGTCTTACTCGTTGTGTTTGTGTACATTACAAGAAAAAAAAAACATAAACATGAATAAAGGCAAAACCTGCTAAAATTCTCTTTAGAAAGCCTGCTGGTTTTGCTGATACGCAGACACATACTTATACATATCAACCTTTAGCAGTAGTAGTCACTACGAAAAACCATATAAAAAAAATTCAAATTTTTTTGTTTTTTACCACTACTAATTCCAGTTGATATCACACACTACTTAATATCAACTAACAATTGAGCATTTTACTCTCTCGGTTTTTTGCTCTTCTTTTACAACAAAACTCAATTTTACGAAATGTCAATATCAAAACCATAACCTGTAAAAATTCAGGAGGTTATGATCAAAACCAAAACCAACAAAAATGTTTATACAAGCCAAACAGTACAAACACGTAAGATATAAAAAAGTACGTTAAGGCGTAGTATTAGTGATGCATATAAATAAATCAGAAAGTATATATACACAAAACATATAAGTATAGGTGATAAATTCATAATAAATATAGTGTACATTTTTTTGATAGGATCTGTGTAAGGAGCGACGAGACGGCTTGTATAAACATTTTTGTTGGTTTTGTCAAAACTCAAAAATCGTGAAGTTGAAACACAATAAGAAATTAAAGTAAGTTTAAATGAGTTTTAAAGTAATTTATATTAGTTTACGTGATTTAAAATTTTATATGTGCTGTTATAGTTTCCTTTTTTAATTTTTAGGTATCAACACAACTTTTAAATATTAATCTGTGTAACTATTTCGGATTAATTCACAGTTTAAAAACAGCGAAACATATTAATATCTTATGTTTTTCTTTCGATCAATTAGAAAAAAAAATTACTGTTAAGTTAAAACGAAAGTACGAATCAAAACGTTACAAATCGGAAAATCGTTTTTAACCAAAAAAAACTAAAAATGGAGCAACAATATGTAGAAGCTGCCACAACAATCAAATATGAGTATGTGCAGGACATAAAACTTCTAACTTCGGACGATAATGATGCGGAGAATTATAGTGCGGCTGAATCCCAAAACGATTATGCAATTTAACTTACGTTTTACTTTGTTTGTTTTAGGTCCATGGCGGAGATTCGCGGGAGCATGTTAAAAAGGAAATGACTGATGGTGAATTGGCCGGTGGTGATGGTCATTGTTGCAATGTATGTGGTAAATCATTTGCCGAAGCTTTAGATTTGTTAGCCCATGCCGAAGTGCATGCACGATGCCAACCATTGAAATGTATGTTATGCGGTGAGTCATTTCTCGAGGAATCAATTATTAAATTTCATATACGTATCGTGCACGCAAACGAATTAACTCAACATTCGTGCCGCCTTTATGGTAAATTGTGTCGCGATAGTCGAACCCTATCGAAACATTTATGGGAACATTTCAGCGAAAAAAAATCATTCCTGTTCGGCATATGGTTTCGCATCAAAATAAAACTGTTACGTGTGATATGTGCGGAGAAGAATTTCCCGATGGACGCTCCCTCATGAATCATCGTCATTCGCATACGAATGTTACAGGGCGACAATTCCCTTGTCGCGAGTGTGGCAAAATATTTGGTTCGCGTAGTTTACAACAAATTCATATACGTGTTATTGTTGGAAAGCTTCTGCTGATGGTGGGACATTACGAAATTATGAAAGGATTCATACAGGTGAAAAACCTTACGTTTGTTCAGTGTGCCTCGAGCCTTTAATCTGCTAGTTGTATTGCGAGAATATTACGATCACACCATTCGAGCCCTGACACCAAAAGGGGTACTTCCAATACACCTTATTACTGCCAAGTTTGTCACGAGTTATTTGTAATGTCACTAGATTTAATTCAACATTTAATTCAACACAGTGACATGAATACGGCCGTGAAGAGACAATCGATTGCAAGTAAATGTAGAACGGTGGAGAATTAATTATAATATTTGTCATATCAATGTGTATTCTATTTTATATTTATAGACGGAGCCACGAAAATATAAATGGAGAAGGAAATTAAAACCGCACGAGTTGGAAAAATTTCGTGCCGAAAAAATGGCAAATTATTTTCGGTTTTTATTTTGAGCATAATTTGCATTTTGATTTATATACCAATTAATATTCTAGTTACCAAAGTAAGACGGCAATAAAATAATATGAGAATGATAAAAAAAAATCGTTACAAAAAAATTAAAAAGAAAAATGCTTTCTGTCTACATTGTTTATAGTTTAAAAATTAAATAATTATGTCAAAAATAGTTTCTAAGATTTTTTAATTACAAAAATAGTTGTTTAATGCCTCAGAAGTTGACCAATAAGTCGAAATATAAGGTTAAAAACTGTTAAGCTTTTTTTAATTAAATATTGGGTTTTCTTTAAAGTAAGCTGAAATTAAAATATTTAAATAAAATGACTGTTGCACATGATTCGTTTTTATTGGTTTAGGTTTTACTCTCTTTTAGTTTCGTAGTATGCGAATGTTTGTTTTCTACACTGTATTCACAACCGTGTCTATACACGATGACGTTTCACTAATACAATCAGTGGTTGAGATAATTTTACAGCAATAGTATACAATTCATTCGGCTTTCTAAAGAGAATTTTAGCAGGTTTTGATAAAGATTTTACAATAATAAAAAAAATAAAAAATAAATAAAACTGATTGTATATGTGCACAAATACAGCGAGTGGGACAACAATTATGCGAAGGGAAAAATAAGAGGGGGAAAAAAATTTTCTGATTTTTGTAATTGATGTAAAATATTTTTTTTTGATAGTCAGTCTGAGTCTAGTTTTGATTCTTGAAAAATATAGTCTAGTTTGGAGAGGTTGACGATAACTTGTCGATTGTGATGCGATCAAAAATTTTTTTTTGTATTATTATTAAAATAATAAAATATATAATCTAGTTAAGATTTTTGTGATTTGTCAAAAAAAAAAAAAAAAAAAAAAAAATTATAATTGGTAGCATTCTATATTGTTATAAATTTTTTTTTGAAAAAAAAAAAATGTGTCAACAGAACTTTATGAACTAAGTAAAACTTATGTAACGAATTATATGTTTTTGGGAGTTTGATTATTAAATTTACCGGTAATATTTCGGTGTTATACTAATGAACATAATAATAACAATAAAGAAATAATAAAATAAATTGTATACCACCTTTTCTAATAATTACGATTGTGTTTTTATCTTGATTGAGATTTTTCTTTTGGTTCGGTGGTTAAGATCTAAATAGTAAGACTGGATGTCTAGTGGTCAGATCACCTGTCTAGACAGTGTAGATATATATAAAAAAAAAAAAAAAAAAATAATAGTGAATGTAACAGTTGATAAACTAAACTGTGTGGTCTAGTGTTTGTGATAAACAGTGAGTCTTCAGTTACATAACCGCATACAAATCTGGCTAAATTAAGAAAGCAAAATAAAGAAAACTGACCAAAAAGGAAAAAAAAACAGTAAAACATCTCGTGTTGAGAAATCAATCTTGACCGTATTCCCGCCCGTGGGGGTAGGCAATCAGTTGTTTGATGGGGATCCTGCGTCGGCGCTGTTTGCGGTGTGGTCGGACGGGCCATAAAAAAAACAAAAGGTACGCTATCAGCGGAAATTAACCAACTGTAAATTTTTAATTGTAACAGTTGTTTTTTTTCCTCCGCTTATTTTTCTTATATATTATATATTTATTTTTGTGCGGTCATACTCGCGATTCGTGGTGGTACACCGATTTGGTAGAAATCCCACACAGAGCAATTACTCCGGCGATTTCTTCTTTTCTCCGTTGGTTTAAGTGATTGCGTTTGGAATTTTCGCGGGTTTTCTTTTTGCGTCGTTTCGGTTCGGTTGTCCGCTTTGGGTGTGGTTCGACCACATAGCGGTCCATTTTTCTGTTTCAGGTACTTTGGTGTTCTTTTCTTGATTTGTAAACAGTGATTAGTGAAAGTAAAATTTTAATATAACGTAGAATCAGTGGTAACGTAATTTATCTTAACGAATTTTTTCATTTCTTCACTTTTACCGTAACAGAACTTTTCTTTAAATTTTTACTGTAGGGTGCTACGCCGCACCATGTGCGCGTAAATAAATAATTGATCGAGTGATGTGAGGTGGGGTCATGTGACGGGTCGGCCTTTTTCCATCCTTTTCCGTGCGTTCCGTTCGTTCCTCCAGGACAGGCTGTGCTGGAGGGCGGCACGCCACATGAGTTGATCGCGTCGGGGTGACGGTTTCGTTCCGGGGGATTGTCGCTGGGATTGTCATGCGGGCGTCCCTCCTTCATAAATGGCATCGGTAGCCGTCGCGACTGGGAAACAGCATCCCAGTAGGCGGGCCGATGAGGGGAGGCCCGTGTGGCAGTCACGGCGGTAGTCGCCTGGGATTGAGACGGTCACTCCGAAACGATCACTCCCAGCTTATTATTTCCTTTTGCCGCTGAGGCCGTGGCAATTTATTTAATAATTTCCGTTTGCCCCTCTAATTTTGTTCTTCATGCGGTTATTCAAGCATGAGAAATATGTCTGAGAATCCTTACGCCGCACCGTGAGCTCTAGCCAGCTACTATACCGCATCAGACCGCTATTCTTATGTCTGTTAACGTAATCCCTTTTGGGATTTCGTTACAATATAAAATCGTGTATGTCTAATCCGTGTGTGTATTTAAGATCGTATTTAATCGGATACTGTAGATTTTGCGGAATTGATATAGTGGGAATTGGCGGCCGATTTAAATTAATGCTGTCTTGTGGCGGATGCAAGTTGTGAATAGTTGGATAGTTGTGATATGAAGGTTGGTTTTTTGTATATTCGGGTAAAAATGAATGGTTGGTGGCACCGGAATTTGATAAGGAACGGACTTCTGCCTTTGGCTCCAGGTCACGTTAGTCAACTTTTTTGGGGAAACATTTGTTGTAATAGTCTCGCTCCGGGTCTATAATGGACTTGCAAAAGGCAAAACAGTTACTAGTGCGCAAGATAGTGGCTAACCTTCAGTCGAAGGCGCAATACACAAGCCTGTAAGAGCTCCAGTTAGTGTTTCTACAAAAGTTGATTTGTGGAATATTTTCTCTTGTGGTTCATTTAGTTCGTCAATGCGAAGCTTGTATAATTGATGTTTTATTCACAAACAATTTATTAACCGATTGATTTCATTGTCTTGATGCAAACATCCTTTTAATCTAAAAGTTCGGTCTTTCCAATGACAAATTCTGTTTTTTAAATCACGAATATTATCTACGGTGATAATTCGCTTATCTTCTAATACTTTACTAATGACCCTGGATTGTTTCGAACACGTCTGCAATTCTCTTTCGTAGTCAGTGGTATGCGGTCGAGTAGGTATTGCCGTTTTAACGTGTGATTCCCTTTGTAAAATATCGAGTAATGTTTCTTCCCAGTCCGTATGAGTTATGTCAATTTCCCTAACAAGACATTCGACATAAATCTCATCTTGGGTTAGTCCTGTAAGTAGATTCGAATTCTTTAATCTTGTTATTAATATGTGTAATTCAAATAACGTTCACGACTTTGTAAGAAAGAAAACCGTTGGTATGCGAACTGTGAATAGTTGTCGGGAAGACTTAATAATTACTATTAATGCTGCCGATCTCAATATTTAAATATCGACAAAATTGTACAAAATATACCTTAAATATTATTTAATCAAATTATTCAATATATAAAAAAAACTTAACAATGCTTTAATTATTAATTATTCTGGTGTGAGTGACCAAATGAGCTTGCCGAATTTAAGAATGATTGGCTTTAAGAAAAATGCTTGAATATATCGTGTCAATCGTTTTTTGTTTGGTGTTATCAAGTGATGAAGTTGCTACAACTTGATATCGTTTAGTCTTACTTATTCATTAGGTTGTCACAATCGAATTTAACAAATACAATGACTACCGACAGATCACGGTTGGGTACTTTTTTTTATTGTGACAACCGAATTTATTCTCTCGGTGTGCTACACGAAACGCTTTAATGGCTCCAAAATGGTTAATCCCCACATTTCAATTCCAAAATTCATTTAGGATCAATAATCTTATTAAAATGATGCTTTGGCAAGCACAAATCAAATATACTTGTCAATACAAATACCGCAAAAAAGAAACAAGGCGAATCCACCCTAAAATGCGAAATCCACAACAAGCATATACAGAAAATTGTATTTTAATTCAATTATAAAATATTCTTCTTCTAAACATTTATATGTAAACGTCTGTGTCATGAATCAACGAAACAACATTTTCAATCTCTATTTTTGTGACATTTCTTTTTTGCCTTGTTACCACTTTCGACACCATTTAAAAAACGTTTTAGCCTTTTAGCACAACATCCCTTCAAAATATATACACAGTGTTATATTATAAGAGTACACCAGGAAATGAATAATCAAAAAACCCTTAAAATCTGTTTACTCTATATAAAAGCTGGTGAAATTCTCGAATATTTTTGTTATTCAATTTAAAATAGCAAATCTCAATCCATGCGATAAGAATATTATGCAACACAACAACGCGATACAGTGTAATAGTGTATACATACCTAAAAGGATATAACGTAAAAGGTGAATTCAATTTCCTGAAAACAAAAACGAATATATCGGGAGATGGAAAATCATTTTTAAAGTATATAACGTGGCGCATTCATCTGGAAAATCAAAAACGAAATATACAAAATAAAAACAAACAAATAAAGTATAACGATATAATTCGTTAAATTTGATTTTGTGTGCACGCTCTATACACATCACAAAACAAAAATGTCAATCATTTCTATAGATCCTGATTTAATTTTTTTTTTTTTGTATTATCGATCAATATAAATTGACTAGATGTTTTTCGTTGTATTTATTTTCCCGTCTAAAAATTTTTTTTTAGTATTTACATAATACCCTCACAATCGATTTTCCATTAGATAAACATAAAAATTCAACCTACATTCTGTTAAATAATTTAAAGGTGAGAGGAATGATTAATGTTGCTAACCTCATCCCTCTGGGGAGCGCATCCTTTTTATTTATTTACTCGAACACAACTTTCAAGTTAATATTGTTATTTTCCACTTTTCCCAAACAAGTTTTTTTTTTTTTAAACAACACAAAATAACAACGAAGAAAATAAGGAAAATCTGTCTAAAATTTTCCCATTTTTTTTTTGTTCGTTCGTTCGTTTTGTACTTTTTAATTTTGTTATACATTTTTAGTGCGGTCATGATATTATTGTTGCGGATAAAATAACAATAACAAAAAACGCTTTTCGGGAAAATTTTCCATCTTGTTTTTCTCATTTAATAAAAAAATCTGCGTTTTTTTTTTTTTTGTTGTGTGCTATGCATTGAATTTTAAATTTAAATATGGGAAAATAAAATTATCATATAATTTTCTTTTTGTTTTGTTTAAGCTTGTGTCTGTGTGATTAAAGAGATAGTGGAAAACCATGAAAAAATTGGCGAGATTTAAAAAAAAATATTTAAAAACAAAGAAAAATCAGATGACGATGGTTTTTGTTGTTGTGGGAAATGAAAAGGGGATATTATTCGACAGGAATAACAAGTTATTATTTAATATTCTAATGCTTTTGTTGACATTAATGGTTTGTACTTTTTTTTTGGAACAATTGCTATGCTCTGTATATTATAGAATTTGGGAGCCGGTGGAAAAACTGTTTACTTGTTTACAGACCATTTTTTTTCTGAATATAACATTCGAATATGAGAATTATTTTCAAGGGGTGATTCACTAACTTTAATCGGCAAATGTAAGTCTATGTGTTGACATTAGGGTTAAATATACTTTGTAGAGTAGAATGAAAATTAAATTGTTGATTGTTTTAATGGCTATGACTTTAGTTTCAAAAATTATCTAAACTCCCAAATAAACCCCTAAGTGAACCCCTTGACTAAACCTTTAGCTAACCTTGAACTTAATTTACAACTTAATTTCCAACCACCAGCCCAACCCTCAATTAAATCGTCAAATCAGCTTTAAAATAGTCCTTTAACTTAATCCCCAAACTCAACATCTAACAAACTAACCCAATCACAACTCAAATTCAACTCAACTTAACTGGAACCAAATTTCAACCCTTTACTCAACGCAATCTATCCTCTCAACAAACCCATAACACCACTCCAAATAAATCCCCATTAACTTAAATCCCAACTTAACCTACAACTCAACCCCAAACACCCTACTCAACAACAACTCAACCCTCAACAAAACAACATCCTTACATGAACTCAACTCAAGCTAACTTCTAACTCAACCCACAATTCTTCATAGATTAATCCGGAACTAAACTGCTCAATAAAACCTAAACCCAACGCCATCTCTGCTCAAACTCAACCTCGACCCTAGCCGCAAATAACTCAATGCAACTCAATTGAAATCTCAACACCCAACTCAATCCTCAAACAAGCAATACAAAATTGCTCTTCTGATGGCTAACTCTAATCCAACTCCAACTCAACTCGTATTCAACCTCAATTCAACCCGAAAATGGAAACCAACTTTACTACTTAATCTACCAACTGGCATAAATGAAAAATTGATAACATGGTAATATTATGATGTGCTTTTAGGTATCAACAATTATGCTCCGGTTACGGATTTTAGTATTCCAACGAAAAGTTCCATTTATTGACTCAAATTTTTGCCATAATTGTATTACAGGATTATAAAATTTCGCGCAATTTTTTTTAGACGACGAATAGCATTCTGTAGATCGTTCTGGCCATTACTCAAGATAAAATTGAAGACGAGAGCCTATTAGAGATCAAGGCATATTATGAAATTTTTCGATTTCTGATTTTTACGATTTTTTACGATCAGCATGCATATCGGGATATTATGGAAAATATGATGGAACCTTATCTATTCGCAAACATGCCAGAGTTCTTTATTTTGCAACTGGATAATGCTTCTTAATACACTTCACGGTTATAGAAGTTTTGGTGAAGTAGAGATTACAACAATATTATTTAGGATTAGCCCTTGTGGGCCGAAATTAAAAATGGGAATAAAAATCAGAACTTTGTTTTAAATTATTGAAAGCCTGCATCTTAATAAACCTTTCTTGATTAAAATTGTAATGCCTGCTCTGTCGTTATTATTTGTTAATATTTAAAATTGTAAGAGAATTCTTTTCAGTTTCGAACTGATGGACCTATGATTATGAAAAATTCAATCCATTCATTATTTACTGAAGGAATAAGGGTTGTGTCCTTATCATGTATATAAGTTCGCGATATTTTAACTTTAGGTTGGATATCGGTTAGCAATTCTGGAAAATGCTTGTTGTATTTATCTTGTACATATGTAACATTGGTGATGTTCCTTTCAGGCTAGGAATTTACGTACGTATGGTTGATTTCTCGCCTTTCTAATAAGTTATGTTTTGTCTTGGACGGTGGGATCTGATTCATGGGACAAGATTTGTATGGATTGGCGCATTTTGTTTTGAGTTCCCTGAATGTAGCTTTGCGGGTCAATTGTTGATTATTGGTATAATTGTTTCGGTAAAATGATAGAGCGTGATGTTAGCTTGTTTGTTTTGATTGTTGGTATTTTATATTTCTTCATCCCCCTACGACAACAAGAATTGTAAATATTCGAATGCAAAATGCAATCGGTCAATCGATTGTGTCTTGTTGACGGAAGAAGGTGAAACCAACAGTGCACCAGTGAAGTGTTTTTTTTTTGTCCTGTTGACCAAACAAGACAAAATAAATAGTTGCCATATTAGTGGCTGTAAAAATTAAATTAAATTAAAACCGAGTTAATTAGTACGGTTAAATAAAATTAGTGATATAAAATATCCACATACAGTTTTATGTATGTTCGATCAAATCGGGAAATAATACTAATACGGTGTTATCACGAATATTGTCGCGGAAGTAGAAGAACAAAACAAGTATATATATATTGTGACGGTGACACCTAGTGTGTGATAGAATAAGTAAAAGTAATAGCTCAATGTTTACTGTACTAAATGGAATTTTCCATGATAAAAATTGTTACGTAATGTTTCTACGCTATTCCAACTGGAAAAGTCGTGAACTTTCGAGAAGCTTGGTTTGTGTATATAAAAAGGCGAACAAGATCAAATTGGATTATTTATTCGTATTTGGAACGCAATAGAGTAAACTTGTAAGATTGAGTAATTTTTGGTAAGCGAAAGAGTAAAGATTAAAAAGGAATTAAAAAGTGAATTAAAAAGTGTTTTTGTGGAAATAAAAATTATAAGTGAGCAGTAAAATTTGGGAATAATTTGGGTTTTATATTGCCTGTTATTTTGAACCCGTTTCAATGAGCCATGAAATCCGTCGAGAGGCGTTGATACATATTTTCGTGTATCGTGACATCATGCCTGTAAGAAATTGGTTCAACTCACATTAAAACAAATATGGAACGTGAGGTGTCATTAATAGTAGTTTCTGTTATTTATGTTACAGCCTATTCTACATTAATTTTGTTCAATAAAATGTATGTTATTCCAGCTACCTTTACTAATTAAATTAATCTAAATTATTTTTTTTGTCGTATCGTATCGTATCGCTAATTGTTACAGACGATAATTATTTTTTTTTGGGAAAACGATTTGTTTTTTTTTTTGCAAAATTATTGCAATTTAGAGTGTCAATCAAAAGTTACTAAGGTAAATAGGAAAAAAAAATAGAAGTGAAATATTTAGACTGTGATGAGCTCGCTGTTGAATGCCAAGTACCAAATATATCCGGCAACATTACGAGCAAAATGATCTAATTACAAGAGATACTGGAAAAAGAAATTGCAAAAGACCTTGATCCACCTACAAGGGCCCATCCCGCAGCATTAAACTGTCCAAAACGTGAGGTCAAACTGTGCGACGATAAATTCAGGCATCTCGAAAGCCAGTTCCAATCAATTACTGAAGAGGGTGAGTTTGAAGCAGATAAAATCACAAAGTTAGTGACTAGGGTGTTACATGTTGGCGATCGACTAGGACGGATTAACAGTTCCAAAGCAGTACCAGTAGTCTCAGCAAAAATGTTTAGCGCTTGCTAAAAACTTCTAAGCTATCTACAAGACATTTGTACTAAACAAACAGTTTCTGAAGACACGGAAAATTCGTTACAACAGGTCTTCGAGGAGTTTGCAGGGGATCCACTCACTGAAGAAAACCAGTCCAGTGATGACACGAAGAAAGACCCTGACGAAAAATCACAACGCCCCGGAACATCACAGCAGCATAATCAACTAGGACCTTCAGCCGACAAGCAAGAAATCCGTCAGTTAACTGAATATGAAAGGTTGGACCTAATCGCTGACAGAATATATCGAAAGTTAAGCCTTTCAGACGTACCACAACGAAATGAAATGAATCACGCTGCTTCCTTCGCTCATTCTAAACAAAAGACTCAGGCTATACGATTAATCAGAATTGCCAAAAACTGCCAACTGCAAATTTCAACCCAAATTTTCCTCCACCGTGCTATAGAACTGTTCCAGAACATCAAAATATATCGTATCCACAGCCAACCTCCACTGTGAAGATGGCTAAACAGTACCTGGAAATATACAACTGGAAGTTAACCTACCATGGCGATGAAAAAGATGAACTACCGATAGAAAGATTCCTTTACCAAGTTCAACGTATGGCAATCGCTAATGGAATAGCCAACGACCGATTGGTGGCTAATTTCAGCGTGTTATTGAGGGACAGAGCACTCAACTGGTATTGGGAGTACTAGGAAACTTACGGATTGCAGAATGGGGAAACATTGAGTATGGCGATGGTCAAACGATTCAAGACGAGGAGAACAGATCATGTTGTCAGACAATCAATGGAACGAAGGAAGCAAAGATTTAAGGAACCATTCCTGGATTTTTATCACAGCCTAAGAAGTCAAGCCCTTTCACTACTAACACCAATATCAGACGGTGAGCTTATAAACCTATTATGCCGAAACATGCGAGGAGGATTGCAAGCAAAATTCGCCGGACATCCATTTGTAGATATAGGAGAAATGATAAACAAATGTGTAACTGTAGAGGACACTTGGAACCGATTAGGATGGAACCCAGAAATATATCATCAAGCTAGACCGCGACAAGTAAATGAGTTGAAAGTGATCGGTGTGTGATGGTGCCTTTACCTATATTAATGCTGAGCAACCTGGCCACTTCGATTCTGTGTGTGAGGTTTCTAATGCCAAGAACATTACCTTCGACTGCAGGCAAAGCAAATCTAACTTTCAAAAGATATTTTCACCTAATGTATGCTGGAATTGTTTTGGAATTGGTCATTACTTCAAAGATTGCGCGATGCCTATCAGCCACAGGTTTTGCTTTGGTTGTGGAGCTCAACAAGTGCTAAAGTCACAGTGCAACTATTGCAAAAATCTCCAAAAGGAAAACGCAATGAGAGATGTCAGGAAGTCTGGGAATCTGATCTCCCAAGGAGCCACGAGTTTACAACCCAGACGAATATACGAAGAAGCAGCGTCGAACACTGACCCGGAATTGTACAACCAAATTCTAAAGAGAAATCCCAAAAACACCGACCAATAGCCCAAACGTTTCATCAGACGATCGTTCTGGGAGATATTTCATATTGCGAAAATTGATAAAGAAAATGGTGTGTGAATCCGTCATTACTACTCAAACCGACTCGAGGCCATACGCAGATCTTCTGGTTAACGGTGTTCCATATCGGGGACTACTCGATAGTGGAGCAAATGTGACACTATTAGGACGCAATGCCGAAGAATTTGTGAAAGAGCACAATCTGACCATCATTGGTCTTACTTCAACCCTTTTGGACTGCAAGCGGCCAGATACAACGGGTATTAGGACATATTATTGCAAAAGTGTCTTTCGGTGGTAAGATAAAATCACTGCGAATTCACATTGCATCGGGATTGAGTCAACCATTGTATCTGAGAATAGATTTTTGGGATGTTTTCGGTTTAGTTCCCATGATGGTTAATGAAGTACAAAATTCAATTCCAGCAATGGCAGATGAGGGAAACAAGCATGTCCTGAATATTCGTCAACAAACGATCCTCAACAGCGTCATAAACCAGTTTCCATCATGCGAGAAACTGGGTTTAGGTAGAACACATCTACTGTCACATAAAATAGATGTAGGTCAAGCGTCGCTCGTAAACAACGCTACTATTCAGTTTCACCAGCTAAACAAGCAGAAATGTATAAAGAACTAGACCGAATAATATCATTTGAAGTCATTGAGGAAAGCCAAAGCTCATGGTCGTCACCAGTGAGCATTGTTAACAAAGCCAATGGAAAGGTTCGGCTCTGCCTGGAAGCACGAAAAGTAAACGCGGTGACGGTGACTGATGCTTTTTCTTTGCCTCTGATCGACGGACTATTAAGCCGACTGGATCAAACCCAATTCATAAGTTCTATTGACTTAAAAGATGCCTTCTGGCAAATATCCCTAGATCCAGAGTCGAAGGATAAGACAGTTTTCACCATCCCTGGACGTCCACTCTACCAGTTTGTCGTCATGCCGTTAGGGCTGTGGTTGCATGACCGGGTGTTTGTCTACCTTGACGATCTTCTAGTCATTTCGGCGACATTTGAGGATCATATATTATTACTCTCTGAAGTAGCGAGATTGTTGCGCGAAGCAAAACTTACTATAAATGTGGAAAAGAGTAAATTTATACTAAAGGAGACTAGATACCTGGGTTATGTGATAGGTGATGGATGCCTTAGAGTGGACTCGTCTAAAGTGCAGGCAGTAGCCGAATACCCCACACCACATACAACTAAACAAATACGGCAATTCCTGTGATTGACCGGGTGGTATAGACGGTTTATCCCCAATTATTCTACTTTGGCAGCACCCATTACTGATATATTAAAGAAAGGGATTCAACCTAAATGGAACCAGCAAGCACAAGACTCATTCGAGTAGTTAAAGCAGTCTTTAATATCAGCTCCGGTTTTAGTAAATCCCAATTTCAACAATCATTTTTATATTCAGTGTGACGCTACCACAACTGGGGTCGGCAGTGTGTTATTCCAGAGGGATAAGGAAGGAGTTCACCCGATTGCTTACATGTCGGCAAAATTAAATAAGGCGCAACGAAATTATACGGTCACTGAATTAGAGTGTCTAGCTGCGGTGATGAGCATAAAAAAATGTAGGCCATATATCGAGGGCTATCCATTCACTATTACAGATCACTCCAGTTTGAAATGGCTAATGGATCAAAAGGATCTAAGTGGACGCTTGGCCAGATGGGCATTAAAGCTCCAGCCACACAAGTTCACCATCGAATACCGAAAAGGAACTCAAAACGTCGTTCCCGATAGTCTGTCAAGAGTCCATATCGAAGAATGCACAATGAATAAAGACGTGCCGTTGTGTATAGACCTAGAATCACCCGCGTTTCAGGATTCAGAGTACAACGGAAAGATAGAAACTATCCTTAATAATCCAAAATTAACGACTAACGATAAAGTAGACAATGAAAAATTATTCATAAAAATCAACAGTAATGCTCACGTCGGAACGGACGTCTCATTGTAGAAGTTGGTGATACCAGCAGGACTGACTGACACCCTTATTCGACAAGCGCATAATCCACCATCTTCCGCCCATCAAGGAGTTGCAAAAACCCTAGAGATTTTAAAACGGCAATTTTACTGGACTTCCATGGCTAAGCAGATTAACGATTTTGTTCAGAATTGTAAAGTGTGTAAAATGTGCAAACCAGTTAACTTTTCAATGCGTCCGAAAATGGGAAAATATATCGAATCAATTAGGCCATTCCAAAGACTATTTATTGATTTCCTTGGACCCTACCCACGTACGGTAAATGGTTATACTCATATAATGATAATCATGGATCAATTTACACGTTTTCCAATACTTGAGCCTTTACGTTCCGCCTCAGCTACGAAAGTGTGACAGTACTTAGAAGGAAAAATTTTTCAGTTGTTTGGCGTACCTTAAGTATTATTTTCAGATAATGGTCCGCACTATACATCTGTAATATTGGCCAACCTCCTACAAAAATATGGCGTCAAGCACGAGTATACAGCTATTTATGCTCCCCAATCTAACGCATCAGAGAGAGTAAATCGATCGATACTGGCAGCTGTAAGGTCATATATTAAAGATAACCATAGAAGTTGGGATTACCATTTGGATGAGATTGCTGGTGCCTTAAGGAATGTTTTACACACCTCTACAGGTTTCTCACCGCATTACCTTGTATTTGGACAACACAAGCTTGCACATGGGTCAATGTACGACTTACCTCGGAAATTAAATTCACTTGAAGATAGGAATGTAGAAATTTCATCGCCAGCTGATCGCTTAAGCATAGCCCAGAATATCGTCCTGCGGAAATTAAAAGAAGCTTATGAACGTAGCGCTTTAAACTATAACCTGCGGAGTAGAACACGAACGTTTAATCCAGGCGATATCGTATACGTACGCAACTTTGCCCAAAGCAATGATCAAAAGGACTTTAGTGGTAAACTTGCCCCAAAATTCATCAAAGCCGTGATTTCCAGACGACAAGGGACGGTAGTATATGAGGTTAAATACGAGAATGACAAAATCTTAGGTATGTATCACGCTAAGGATATAAAATAAACGACTTTCGTCATTCAGGTCAAGAAGTTTGCGCAATCAGGTAGTAGAATTATTGGTTGTTAACACTTTTTGTTTCTAATAGTACTAAATTGCAGGCCTGGCTTGTAGAGACCTTCTCATGGGTGTGGGGTTGCCCCACGATTGTAACACATATCTGTGGCTAATAATTAGAAGGAAACAACTCTAACGTTTTTAAAATTAAGAGCTACTCTATACAGATATGTAGTTGCCGGAATATTACAAAAAATTGATATGATTTGTAACCGAATAAGGAGATTTCGAAATTGAAATAATATGTAAGAAGGTATAATTCGAGTTATCACCTTTTAAATATTTGCCACAATATTATTCGGGATGGCTTGTAATACTTGTAATTTTTCACGACTGGGGCAGAACTTAGAGGTAGTAAAATGGGAGCCTGAATAGTTGCAGCATTCATTAACTATTTTTTGACTTGCACCGGGTGCGGTTATTTTAGATATTTCTGGCTTTGCTAAAATCACACAGATTAGATATCTAATTTTTAATTTTCAATTCTGCGATAAGGTGTTGTTTGAATAAACAATTGTATTGCTAATTTTAACAGTATTGCACAATTATTTCACATCCAATTGGTTTTCTTTGGATAATCAAAATTTGGGAAGACTCGGCAATATAGGAAGAATTAGTCTAAGAATGGGGAAATTTTCTCTAAGCAGAATTTTTTCAGATTCCAAAATTTTAAAATTTTATGCAATTATGAAATAGAGAATATTTTTACTATAAAATTACCGCTCCGCTGTTAATTCTGTTTGGCCAGATAAACGACTTTCGCGCAAAAAGGTAAAAGACCACTAAATTAAAGACTAATAAATTTTTTTATATAAAGCAAAATTAATGTTTTTTAGTTACCCAACCGAACTGTCTATCTGCCATATTAATTTGATGATTATGTGGCCCCTTTACCTGCAATATAAAAAAAAAAATGTTTTTGTTAGTTTATAAGTCCATTGGCTTGAAAATGATAAACGAAAAATTACAAATACCAATAGTTGTACCGAAATTAATTACGGTAATTTTAACACCCATTACATACCCATCGTTCCTACCTAGCTTAATTAATTATCTCTGATTAGTTCTCATTTTACTATTTTGAAAAGCTAAAATATTACCCAAAAATGTCTATTTACAATAATATGATCCAATTTTCATCCATTGTATATCTACCCGTTTGACCGTAGTAAGCATACTTTTTACTTGATTCAATTTACTAAAATTGATTAAATAAACATTCAACCAATTTTCTACTCTATAATTTTCTATAAATAATTTTTTTTTGTTTATAAAAATCCAATAATCTAAAGTAATATTACATTGAGCTACAAAGAAATGAATGAAATAAGGTTTTACGTTCCAAAAATCCGTCTACAAAAAAAAAAAATTTGGGAAAAGAAAAGAAGGATTATTTACTGATAAAAATGGTTAAGATATTTTTTTTTGAAGAGTTGAAAAAGCAACTTTGGTATACTCTGTGTATATAACAGAAATAATCTATCAGCTTGTATATTTTCAGTATTCTTGTGTCAATTTAAACCTATCTAGCTATGTATGGATAGAGGAAAAATGAGATAAGAGATAGAAAAAAATGTCAAATTTTTTCTATTTATATCGATATAATAATATGTAATCCATTGGATATAGTGTGTGTGTGTGTGTGTGTGTGTGTGTAAAACATAAGATTCGACTTATCAATATTATATTCCTTGACTTTAAAATCGACACACAACAAAAGTGAACGGAAAAGTCGAGAAAATTGTTCGTACATGAAAAATGAATATGGAGACATTCTTTTTTTTTTAACTTTATTGATTTTATTTTTGCCATCCATGAACTATATTTTACTTCAGTTGACAGGTGTAACATATTTGCTGTTTTGATGAATAATTGATCTGAAAATCCGCATTTTTTGCTGAATAAAAATCAATAAATTTCGGTTCTACTAAAAAAATTTATACAGTACAAGAACTACAAAGAAGTTTGTTTGAATAACCGGATCGTGGTGAAAAATAGTATTTGATTCTGGTAAATGAATAAAAAATTAGGTCACGGCAAAGAGAGATGATTATAGGTCAAGACCGAACATCACGAATAAGTGAAGTTTTTGTAAAAATGTTTACTAAATTTTTAAAATGTATTTGTATTAGTAAAAAGCAACTCCTGCGTTAAACGGAAAATGAACTTTATAAATTTTTATTCATTTAAAAAGTTTACTAAGCATTATCAATTATATTAGTTCAACAAAAATTTAACATAATTTAAACAATAAATAGCAAAATGATATATTTGTTTGCCAAATTGTCACGCGAATCTAATATCAAAAGGTTATAGCAAATAAGAAACGATCTGAAAAGTAAATACATTAATTACAAAAATAAAGATAATAAATGAAGTAACAAACATAGAAGTGAAATTACAAGCTTAATATTTATTATGAGCAATTAAAAAATAAAAAAAATATTTATTATAATTCACTGCAAATAAACATCTGTAGGTTAAACAAAATATTCTGTGATCCTAGAGTTTTTGCCAATCGGTAACCAGAAGCTATCCCAATAACAAAAAATACCTTCCCTAGTTTTGCGGATAGTCAGGGACTTTTAACTCCATTTGGAATCATATCGTTCTAAAAACAAAAACTGTTTAAGCTAAAAATTCTGTGGATCTGATCCTAAAGATTTTGCCAATTGGCCACATATATCATGAAGAAACCAGAACCTACCACAATAACAAAAAATACCTCTTCTATTTTTTCGGATCGTCAGGGGCTTACAATTCCATTTGGTTTAAATTTAAGCAAAAAATTCTGTGGATCTGATTCTAGAGATTTTGCCAGTTAGCCACATACATCATGAAGTAACTATAAGCTATCCCAATATCAAAAAATACCTCTCCAATATCAAAAAATAACTCCTGTTTACAACTCTATTTGGTATCATATCGTTCTAAACAAAAATTTGGTTAAACAAAAAATTTTGTGGATCTGATCCTAAAGATTTTGCCAATTGGCCACATACATCATGAAGTAACTATAAGCTTTTTCAATAACAAAAAATACCTCCCCTATTTTTGCGGATCGTCAGGGGCTTACATCTCCATTTGGCATCATATCGTTCTAAACAAAAATTTGTTAAGCAAAAAATTCTGTGAATCTGATCCTACAGGTTTCGCCAGTTGGCCATATACATCATGAAGTATATATAAGCTATCCCAATATCGAAAAATACCTCTTCTAGTTTTGCGGATCGTCAGGGGTTTACAACTCCATTTAGTATCATATCGTTCTAAACAAAAATTGGTTAAGCAAAAAATTCTGTGGATCTGATCCTAAGGATTTTGCCAATTGGCCACATACATCATGAAGTAACTAGAAGCTATCACAATAATAAAAAATACCTCTTCTATTTTTGCAGATCGTCAGGGGCTTACAACTCCATTTGGTATCTTATCGTTCTAAACAAAAATTTGTTAAGCAAAAAATTCTATTGATCTGATTCTAGAGATTTTGCCAGTTGGCCACATACATCATGAAGTAACTATAAGCTATCCCAATATCGAAAAATAGCTCCCCTATTTTTGCAGATCGTCATAGGCTTACAACTCTATTTGGTATCATATCGTTCTAAACAAAAATTGGTTAAACAAAAAATTCTGTTGATCATGTATGATGCACATTCAAGTTTTTAATCAACTTTGCATGTTTTGTTCTATATAATTTTTTTATATTTACGTTTTGATTTGTATTATGAATATATAATGAGTCTTATTTTTATTTACTTAGCTGTTTCATAAAACCAACAAAAATTAAAAAAAAATCCAAAAAACACTAATTATCAAAAAAAGCAAAAAGTACGAGGCTTGACGGTGAAGGGGGTTGACGATATTTAAAAAATTAATCCAGAATAAATTTGTTTAAGTTTCAAACAAACGTGGATCACATAATCATCAAACATAAATTGCTAATGCTAGGTCGACATGCTAACATAGTTTGAACAGGTTTTTTGGTTCATGGAAATTTGTGTAGAAAACTTCCTTTTCGTTACTTTCGTTGAAACAATTCAATTCAATTTGTCTAGTAAGTGTATGTAATTAGAGGAAAGACAATAACGTTTAAATGATTTATTGGGGCATTACCTGCTACATTTTAATTTTCCTGCGTGTTTATTTATATTCTTATTATTGTTGTTTCTCTACAGATTGTAATGAAATCAACAAAAAGCGTATTTTGTTGACCAAAATTGAATTCGAATCATTTTGGGTTTATTTGTTTTCCAAGAAAATAGCCAAATTGATTTAATTGACAAAAGCCAACCTTTCCAAATAAAATATAAATGTAATATGTATTATGACTCTAGTGGCAGGTATCATAACCAAGAATTAGAATTATGTTTAATTAAACCGAATTTTTTTTTGGGTTAATGTTATTCTTGCGGGGATTTATCCTATGCAATTGTTGTTGTAAATTTGTCAAGGAAATACGCTAAAAGAAATAAACAATGGACTTGGGTTCCTTTGATACTTTGGGTGATTCTTTTTTAAATGTTTTATTTTCATAAAACTTAAACTTGACATAGGTAGACCCATGACAACTGGATTTTTTATTTTACCAATTATGGTTGGAAATGGTATGGCATAAAACAAAGTAAGCCCCTGACTATCCAGAAAAGTAAGAGAGGTATGTTTTGATACTGGAATAACATTTAGTTACCTTATCATGTAAGTAGCAAAACGGCAAAATCTCAAGGATCAGATTCAAAAACTGTACAGTTAGCCCCAAATTTTGATTAGAACGATATGGTACCAAATGGAATTGTAAGCCCCTAACGATCCGCAAAACTAGGGGAGCTATTTTTTGATATTGGGATAGCTTTTAGTTACTTCATGATGTATGTGCCTAATTGGCAAAATCTATAGGATCAGAGAAGAATTTTTTGTTTAACCAATTTTTGTTTAGAACGATATGATACCAAATGGAGTTATAAGCCCCTGAATATTAACAAAAATTAAGGAAGGTTTTTTTTTTTTGTTATTAAGGTAACTTCTGTTTATGACATTTTAAGTATTTCGACATGTAAAATCTCTTAAATAAACTCTTGAGATAACAATTTTCGTTTAACACAGGTTAGTTCACTAATACATCTACAATAACAAATGTTTGGTAAATTCATTAGTAAAATTTTCTCGTTGCCCAACCGCAACGTGATATTTTTGCGAAATGTTCTGCTAAATATTTTAGTAAGAAAATAAGTAAGTGCTTCCCGGACATCGAACATCCCTATCAAAATGGCAGATTTTTACAATTTCGTGGGCTATTTGTTTAATTTTTTGGAGCAACTGAACGAAGTTTAAGCAAAAAAGTCTGCAATGAAACATGTACGAAATATATTTAATATACAATTTTTGCCTATATTAGGTTTTTAAATATCCCTAGGAGTATAGTGGTCACAAAATCTCAGATGCCTTTAATTGTGCAGCAAGCACAATATATTAATGTATTAAATCTGAAATGTAAGTTACCTAAAATAGGAGTTACCTTATACACGAAAGGTAATATGAAATTTCACTTTAAAAAAATTTGTTACTCTGGCCCAAATTTCGTATCAAAGTGGGAACGTTTTTTCTTGAGTACATTCCGAAAATCCAGACGAAGTGGCTTAGGACAGGTGTGTTCCGTCAATATATGTAAGTTCATTCGAAATTAAATTATAAAAATGTTTGTTAAATTGGCCTAAAGGTCGTACACAAGTAACATCCTATTGCCTTAACCCTTTTGGAGACACCAGGGTCTGGCCAAACCCTTTTTGTGTTTGTTTATGATATCCTCAAGCTACTATTTTTGAACGGATATATGAAAAAAAAACTACCAAAAATAGGTGGTTGGTCGGGAGTTTAAAGAGCATCGTAAAATTGTAGTCATATTCGAAACACAAAGGTTTAGCCAAACCCGATACACATTTTATATGAAAATATACTAAATTTGTATGTATCTATTCTCACTGTATCTCTCCGGAGTTTCCGTTATTTATTAGTTTTTGATGATTGTTAGTTTCGTAATTAGTTTAGTGTTTTATTTTCTGTTTTATTATTCAACAATAGACGAATTTAGAGAAGGAATGGACGAGGTGGACAAAGTTTACCAAACACGTTCTCGGTTTGACCCAAGGTATCTATGAACTTGTTGCGACTACCTAAGCTACCAATCTAGAACTAGAACGAGCAATGGAGGAAGAAGAAGACGTTGATTTTTGTGCTGTAGAGGAGCAGATTCCGACGAAAATGCTGATTTTTTACCAAATGAATGTGACGCATCGGATAAAAAGCAGAGCAGGTATTAGAGATTCAATAGGTGTATTACTGCGAAAATATGAAATACTATCAACAACTGAAATTTAAACGGCAGTTGAAGTACATCAAGTAGACGAAATGCAGCAAGCAGCCGAAACACAGTAAACAACACATTTCCCGAACATGTTCGGGAAAGATGGCACGAAGTGGAACAGAGTATTGCCATCAACTGGTCGGACAGGTATCCCTAATGTTATGAGGTTTAGTGGAGGGCCTACTTCTAAAAACTCGGTACCAATTAAGGTGTTTGAAAGCTTTCTAACACCAAACATCGTGTTTATCATATTAAAGGAAACAAATCAGTATGCGAATGAATAAATTAATCGACGGAATACTAAGAATCTAACCAAAAACAGAAAGGTAGGGAAGTAATACAAGGAAATTTAACTAAATGCATTTATTGGGCTACTCTTAGGCTCTAGCGTAACCCACAATAATATGCAACACGCGAATTTTCTGTGGAAAACGATGAACCTTCCCATTTTTAGAGCAACAATGTCATACCGCCGTTTCATTGCTCTGTCACGATATATACGATTTGACGATAGCCCTACCCGTAATTTTCGTGCACAATCCGATAAAGCTGCACCAATGCGGGATATATGGAATTTGTTAAACGAAAATTTGGAAAGGAATTATCGACCACATGATATTACCATAGTCACGTAATATTACCATAGACGAACAATTGTTTTTATAACGTGGGAGGACAAAGTTCACGCAGTACTTACCATCTAAACCTGCGATATATGGAATTAAGGTATGGTGGGCATGCGGTGCAAAAACACACTATCCACGACAAGAAAATATTTATACGGTTAAAGATGCAGGTGCAGAACAAGCCGTTGAAAGGGCAAAATGAAATGTTATGTTTGGCATCTAGGTATTCGAACTCGGGAAGGACAATCGTGGCTGATAATTTTTTTTACTACCTTACAACGGTGTAAACGCCTCATAGATATCCGTCTAGGTTTTGTAGGTACGCTGCGAAGCAACAAAACATGTATTCCACCTGAAATGAAAAAAAATTCCTCACGGCCAATACATTCACCACTATTTGGGTACCACGAAAATAAAGTAGCAATATGCTCCTACGTCCCAAAGAAAAGTAAAGCAGTTATTCTTTTATCAACAGTACCTTATGATGAACAGTACATCATGAACTAAAAAAGTCAGAAGTAATTATTTATTATAATTAAACCAAAAGAGGCGTCAACGCAGGGGCCAAATGTTGAGCCACTTCATCACAAAACGACGAACAAAAAGATGAACTTTGGCTTTTTTTTATAATATAACTGACATTATTGGATTAGCGAGTTGTATCATCTGCAAAGAATTTATCCATAACAAATCACCAAGCACCCCTATTTTATTGTAAAATTTTTTAAAATCAAATTTCAGATGAACTTACATTTATTGCTAAATTATTTATGGCTTAGATTTCTGGAATGATATTTTTGGTAACCTAAATGCCTATGCAAAATTGAAAAGTTTTTTTTTTTTTAAACCGTAAAATATTACATATAAGGGCGGAATACAAATATCTTGAGAGGCAAGATTAGATCTAATAGCTTAGTCGGTTTATCCGAATTTCATATATTATTCTCACTAGTCCATCGAAATTTATTTGAGATTAGGACCACCTTCAGTCGTTTGTGTAGCGTGAAATTTGTCCTAAATTATTATTTTTTTGTGATTTTAGGACAGATTTAAGATAAAATTCACGCGAATGAGAGATTTGTTTCTGTAAATCAAAATTTTTGTAAAGAACCTACTAAGACTGGCTGGGCATTTTCTATTGCTGCTGAAAAACGAGTGTCTGAAATATTTTTATGTGTTCATGGTATCTATAAAATGAAGCTAAAGGGACATCAATCTATGTAGGATCTAAATTCACAAAATTATATACAGCCGTATAGAAATCAAGCTGCATTCTCCCAAGTAACTTAGTTTAGTAAAATTCTGTTCAATTTCAACTAGCGATCCTGTCTTGCTTTAAACTTTTATAGGACCGGCCACCAATTTTTAGTTCCTGGTTATTGTTGATCTGATAACGCCTGAGTAAAACAAGTTTGGCAAAATAATTGTTAGTTTTGTTCCAACAGCCATCGAAAACAAACAAGTTTTTTTTTTTTTTTGCTATAATGCACTACAAAATGCTTGTTAACGTGTTGACTGATATACGAGTCAAGCATTTTCGCCGAACGCTTATGGAAAATCTTACATAAAGATTCGAGCATTAAAAAGGCAACGATCGAATTATATAACATTTAATTCTTACTAGAATCCGGATGAATTTATATAGCGCGATATGACTGTTGATCAAATGAAATCATCAAAACATCATCCTTATTTGGCGCAGGAAACGGTGCTCCTCCAGCAGAATAAGACACTGCAACACTCGACAGCAGACGCTACTGAAAAATTTGTCAAAATATGATACGAACTACGGCCTCATCATCGCATTCACCAGATTTGGCTGCTGTTATAAAAGTCAGTTTCCGAGGAGGTTACTGTAGAGAGTATTTTTGAATGTATAAAATTTAAATGCCGTTTGGGTAAGTGTACCGAGCTAAAGGGAGACAAAGTGGGGTCCTGGAGTTGAGAGTGGGGAAAGATATTTCACTGAAATCGTTTTTGATTAAATTTTTAAGAGATTCCCAAATCCTATAATATAAGTAGTGTAGCTATGAGAAATGTAGCCAGTAGCCGTCATTTAAGGGAAATATAGACATTTAGGGGCAAGTTGACATTTAGGGGCAAGACGTCATTTAGGTGAAATATGAGTATTTAGGGGCACAATTCAACATTTAAGCGATTTATTCATAATTTCATTTAGTGGAAATTATTTGACTCTTTACCGGTAATTTAGGGGAAATGACGGTCATCTTGGAATTTACAAGTCATCATTTAGGGGAAATAAAAGCATTTAGGGGAAATTGTTTGACTACTCGCCGGTAGATTGTAGCAAAGTAAATTTCCGCATTTATATAAGATGTACTATTTATCAGTAGATGCAATTAACTAAAATGATGTGTGTCTATGCTAAATACTTAAATGAGTCCATGCTAAGTACTAAAATCGATAGATGATAATCTTTTATGTAGTACTAAAATGACATCATGCTACTAAAATGAGTCCATCATTTCGAGAAGAAAAGGATTTTAAGATAGTTTCGCTGCAAATATCGGGAAACTATCAAGAAAGTCGAAAATACCGCATCAATAACGTCAGAACCGTCAGGAGTATAAATCTACCGGTGCAATCCGTGGCAGCGCAAGAAATGTCCGCTTAGTACCATCATCTACGGGGAGTTCCGATCCAGGATTACTGCCAGCCGTCCCTTGTATTATCATTGGAATTGATAACTGGAAGCTAGGGATACCATTACAGGCGGGAAAGGGAACCTCACAGCAACCAGCGGCTACCAAACCAAGATTAGGGTGGGCTGTGCACGGTTTTTACGATCAAACCAAAGCAGCCGATTCTAATTCGTCGTCGCCGCACCACCATTATAGTTTACATATGTGTGGTTGCAACAGTGATCAGCTGATGGAGACTATGGTTGAAGAGTTTTTCTCGTTAGAAAGCTTTGGTGTGAAGAAGCCTGACATCATTTTGGAAACTAGCATGAAAAAACGTGCGCGCGTGGTATTAGAGACAACCACGATCCGCAGAGAGCACCGGTTCGAAACGGGTCTGCTCTGGAAATATGATGTAGTACAGCTCCCAGATAGTTTACCTATGGCGAAAAAAAGATTAGTGCGTGTCTCGAAAAGAAGATGCAACGAAACCAGGATTTGGCCGAAATCTTAAAGGAGAAAATTTGTGATTATCTCGACAAGGGTTATGCGCGTTAGTTGTTACCACGTGAGTTGAATAAGCCATCTCCAAGAATATGGTATCTACCCATATTTGCGGTGAATAATCCGAATAAACCGTGCAAATTCAACGGAATATCGTTAAATTCAGTTCTCATGAATGGTCCAGACCAACTTGCAGCTTTGCCAGGAGTGATTCAAAGATTTAGGGAGAGAAGAGTGGTTATATGTGGTGACATAAAGGAAATATTTCACCAGATACGCATTCGAGAGGCCGATCAACAATCACAACGGTTCCTATGGAGAGACGGGGACCAAAGTAATGAACCTGACGTTTATGTAATGCAGGTTATGGCGTTTGGGGTGACTTGCTTCCCCAGTTCAGCGCAGCACGTAAAGAACGTGAACGCACTAAGTTTTGCAGAAAATTATCCAGAAGCTTCTGACGCAATAAAAAACAACCACTATGTGGGCGACTGGTTGGACAGCGTCGAGACCCCGGATGAAGCCATCGAACTAGCAAAACGGGTCAAAGAAATACACAAACATGCAGGGTTTAAAATAAGAGGTTGGAGAACTAATGCTCCGGAAGTATTATCAGCATTGGATAGTGTCAGTACAACGTCAGAGGCAAAGAAAGACCTGAACATCAACTCGGCAATAGAAGGCGAAAAGGTTCTAGGAATGTGGTGAAACACCGAGACCGACACATTTAGTTACTCATTATCCCATCGACAACAGGGTAGTGATCTCTTGTCGGGTGAGAAGCGACCCACCAAGCGTGAATTTTTAAGGACTCTAATGTTCTGTATTCGATCTTCTGGGCCTCTTGGGTTTCTACTTGGTTTACGCTAAAATTCTATTGCAAGATTTCTGGAGATCATCGATCGGCTGGTTCGAAAAGTTGAATTACGAACAATTCGACCAGTGGACATCTTGGATCCAGTTGTCACCACAGATAGCGCAGATACGGATTCTTCGATGGTATGGAATACGAGGAGACACAGAAACAATACAACTGCATATATTTTTCGTTGCGAGTAAACACGCGTTTGCAGCAATTGCCTACTTCCGCATCATAAGTGGCGACGATATCCACTGCACCCTGGTTGCGGCTAAAACTGAAGTCGCACCACTTACACCACTATCAATTTCTCGACTTTAGTTAAAAGCGGAGGTGCTCGGGGCCCGCCTAGCTAACAGCATTGGTGATTCCCACTCCATCCACATTCAAGAGCGTATATTTTGGTCCGATTCAAGAACGGTCCTCTGCTGGCTACAATCCGACCATGGAAAATATCACCAGTTCGTGGCACACGAATGGTGGTGGATTCCCACCAAATCTAATGTAGCGGATGATGGCATAAAATGGAAGAAACTGCCAGATTTGAATTTGAAGAGCGATTTGTGAGCAAGCATATGTGTTTAGGTATATAAATAACCTAAGATGCAGAATCCATAACATGGCCGTTAGTGTAGGACCTATCACTTAAACCGAGCTTGTTAATGGACACAATGAGCTCTATCGTCGAGCCAGTTTGATGCTTATCAAAAGGAGGTAGAAATCCTGCTACGCAACAAATCGCTTCCAATAGATGAGCAAGTGAATATTTCGAAAAGCAGCCCTATTTATAGGAGCTCGCCATATTTAGACGACGTTGGCGTTTTAAGGATTAAAGGGAGGATTGATGCTTCGGAAGATGTAGGTAGGAATCAAAAGCGACCAATATTGCTGCCGAAAGGTCACAGGGCGACTTATCTGTTAGTCATGTGAAACCATCGAAAATACCACCACCATAAACTTGAAACCGTTGTTAACGAACTCCGTCAGCAATACGTAATTCCAGGCGTACGTCAGTTATTGAAAACAGTACGATCTTCCTGCCACAGATGTAAAAATCGACAGCTCGGCTTGCATCTTTCTGTCGACCATTCTCTTATGTCGGCATAGACCATTTTGGGCCGATGAACGTCTCGGTCGAACGTCATACGGAGAAGAGGTGGGGAGTCCTGTTCACTTGCTTGACGATACGGGCAGTACATATTGAAACAGCGCTCAGTTTAACCACCGATGCATGCATAATGTGTATTCGCCATTTCATCGCAAGACGAGGCGCGCCAATCGAAATACGCAGTGACAACGGAACGAATTTTCGCGGAGCGGAAGCCGAGTTGCGTCGCGCCCTAACTGAAATCGATCAGAGTCGACTTTATGCAGAAGTTACAACCCCGGGTTCCAAATGGCTGTTTAACCTGCCAGCGTCACCACACATGGGTGGCTACTGGGAACGGCTGGTTCGCTCAATCAAAAACACTTTATACCAGATTATGCCTCAGCGAAACCCAGGAGACGAATTGTTTCGAAACTTGTTAATAGAGGTTGAGTACATTATCAATTCTCGTCCGCTAACGTTCGTTTCCATTGAGACTGCCGATTCTGAAGCCTTGATACCAAAACATTTTTTGCTGGGATCATCAAGCGGCACTAAACCCCCAGGCAAATTCAATGATAACGACACAATACTCAGAAAGAATTGGCGGATGTCGCAACATTTAGCAAATATATTTTGAAAGCGATGGCTAACCGAATATCTACCCACTCTGACGAAGCGAACAAAATGGTTCATGCCTGTAAAACCGATTGAAAGAGGCAACGTGGTCATTATCGTTGATAACAACTTACCACGAAAATCGTGGCCGAAGGGACTGGTAATTGAAACAAACCTTGCCAAGGATGGGCAGGTGAGAAGTGCTGTCGTACAAACCTCTAGAGGCGTCTACGAAAGGCCGGTCGTGAAACTGGCTGTATTGGATGTGCAACCGGAAAAGGTGGGCAAGTCGAAATCATCTAGGGAGATGAGCCAACTTACCGGGTTGGAGAATGTTGTCACATCTAAAACCATGTAGCAGCCCTGGTGTATGATGGCGTTCGAGCTATATAAAGAAAAAAAAGAAGGTAGTAGAAAAAAGAGAGGAGTGAAGTCCACATCGAAAATTGAATTAGAAAAAGTTTGTAAAGAGACAATAAAAAGTAGTTTTAAAGCGGAATACCGAATATTCCAGCTGAAGAATAAAGGGTTTATTTTTTGAATCGAGAGAGTGAACAAGCAGCATCAATCCACAAAAATCGAGCTGCCGCAAACATCCCATCCTTATTGCACCATCTTGCAATATGAATATAAAAATCAACGACATCGTGTTGGTCGTTGATGGACAGATTCATCCAACGAATTGGTTATTGGGTAAAAAAAAATTATAAATAAATAAGGTCAAAGGTCATTTTTGTCTGCATTGCCGGGTCAATTGAATTTAAAGATGGTAGACACTCATTTTATAATTATTTTTTTTAGAAAGGAGTAAAAATTTCAAGTCCGCTGCCTTGATTTATCATTATTCTTCAAATATGGTGGATACCTCTACCAAAATTAAATGGAATTAGGGCATAATCGCAGAAATTTCATTTGTGGCTCTGATGGATTTTCTGGAATAAACTTGTTCCTTGAAATGCCAAATGGGTGAACCACCCTTGAACCTATCATCAATATTTTTATTCTGAGCAACCAGGTAAAAGGCTCAAATCAAACTATATATTCTTGAAAAGGAAATGGAGGACCTGGTAATTCCGGTTTTGACCGTATCATAATGTACAAATATTCTTTGGCCACATGGGATTTATTAAACAGCAATAAATCCCAACCATATAATCCCAACAAAATTTACTGTTCTATCAGCGACGCTTTAAAATAATTTACACAAATTTTCTCATTTAAATTATATTTCCATGTGTTTAAGCAAAAAAAAAAAAAAATATTATAAATCAACAACAACAACAAAAACATTTTTATTATTTATGATAAAGTCATAAAAAACATAAAACATAAAGAAAATTTAAGTTTTGATTTGTTTAGAAAATTTTATTTCCGTTTGTCTTTTTTTCTTTTATATATGTACATACTTTGTATTATGGTTGTAACTTTCAGTTTTATTGTGCTATTCCTTAAAGCAATTCAACAAAAGTTTTTCTCCGTTTTATTAATTTTAATTTTCTTAATTGATAAGAAACAAAAAAATGTACGTAGGTACTGTATACAATATATCGCATTAATACAAAACACCCTATGTATATAAATAAATTTTCATTTTCCATTTTCGTGTAATCAGTCATAATTTTCTTGTCATGAAAATGAAATAATTATAAAAAAAAATTTCAATTTTGTTTTAAAACAAAAACTTAAAACGAAAAAAAAAAATGTTTTTGATTGTTTTTATGAAAATCATAAATTACAAATTTTCTAAGTCGTGTAAATAATAATAACGAGGTGGTTTTAGATATCACTCAAACCAACCGAACAAAATGTGTCAAAACTTTGTTAAAATTATTATTTTGATTAAAAACAATGTAGCTCTATAATGAAAATTCGTTAGTGACGCAATAAATGATGTGTGGTTTTATCGAGCATACAGATAAAAAAGCTCAAAACTATTTTTTTAGTCTGTGTTATATGTGGCATGTAGTATACAAATATTGAAATAGAGAATAGTGATAAAAAACGGTAAAATTTATTACCATAATATGAGTCGAGAAAAACAAAAAAAAAATTGTCAAACAAAAGAAAATAAAACCGTAATATTTTATGAGCCGCCAATAATTTTATTTGGTGTGCTTTTGTGCTTTGAAAATGACTCAAAACTAAATGATTTATTTATACCAAGAATTGGAGAAAACTAATAAAAAACAAATTTTTTTGTTTGTTTGTTTGTTTGGTGGAAATTTTTTTTTGCTGTTGTTTGCTTTTCTTCTCTATACACTACATACTCTGCAGACATTTTATTTGGTATAATTCAAAGTTATCTGAATAACCAAAAATAAAAATCTAAGAACAATTTTTGTGTTTTTTATTATAAATTTTGCCTTCGAAATAATAAAATTTTATCATCTTCAAGGTTTTTATGACACAAGAAAAAAAAGTTAAGCTTTTTTTTTTTTGAAGGGTATTTGTTTTATAAATCGATTTCATTTAATGCTCTTTTATTCAATTTGTCATTTGACCTGAAATGGGGATTTTGGTATGGTCGAGCTTTAAAATCAACTATTTCATAAGATTTGTGTTATCATCATCGTTCAAAGTTATTTTAGTTATAAACGTAATCCTATTATTGTAATAGCTTTCCATTTCATGATTTGTCGTTAAATAGTTATACACTTTGAAATACACTCATTGGTCTGTGAATATTAAATGAAGAATACTTAATACGTTGTTAAATTATGCAGATGTCATATTTCACAAGGACTTTCAATTTTGAAGCTATTCACTAGAAAGCGATAAATTATTAAAGAGCAGCATTTCAAGAAAGACCACAAGTATTGAACGACACAAATTGATCCTTTATTCAAAACAAATAACTATAATATACGCTAAAACTGTCAATAAAACATAAAAGCGAAAAATTATGAATCATTAACATTTTCTTTGTATGTATACAAATTTCATATAATTCATAATCGACTACATTCATTCCCCAAACTTTTACACGTTCAAGTAGAATTTTATTACATTTTAATAGTTGATATTAACAAACAAAATCTTGAAAAGCATGAAACACGAGAACCGTAAATTATGTCACGCAATCGATTCATTAGAACGTTATGAAGAAAACAAGAATCTTAGGATATAATGATACCACGGTCGATTCAATTCATTAACGGCCAATGTATTTGGTTCATAATAATACAATTTTTTTACGAACTCTTAAGATTTTGTAAAACGAGTGAGTCAGATTTTTTTTTACAAAACTTCTAATCGTGACATCTAAGCTAGTTAAATTGTAAATAGTTAATGTTGTTTTTCAGCATAAATCCGATTACGAACTCGAATCGTTGTCGGTTAATTTTTCAGAATAATATTTTAAATTTTAATTTAAACGAACTGTATGTTTTAATAATTATATGTTTTAGAGTGACTTAATGACAATGCCTTATATTACAACAATGACTATGGTAATGTTCACAATCGATTTAAAATAAACTTTATTTTGGTTACTTCCTTCCAATTTTATGCAGGTTACGCGTTCCATTTGGAGACATCCTAAAGGCTACCCAAGCAAAGAGTTAAATATTGAAGCTTATTTCAAGTGTTGTCGTAGGCTATTCAGCAACTATTCATAAAGATATAAGATAGACATTTTCTAGTTGTATTGTAGATTTGTACGAATAATTTTTGATTTCGTTGATTTACATTTTTATGAATGGATGTATAGACTTTTCAAAATAAAAATTTACAGATGTGTAACAATGAATTTCCAATCCAATGGATGTTTGGCACTCTCCGGATTAAGTAGCCTTATCTGTGTACTGCGGATCTCTGCACAGATAGACACTTTTTTCTCCGCTACTCGTGGGAACAATTATGGATCTTCATAATAACAAAAAACAACAAAAAGATTCCAACTCTCTAAAAAACCCAAAAAATTTGGACAACGAGACTGGGGTCTGTAGGCCTGACTCTAAGTCTTTAAATAAACAACAGGACATAAGCTCAAGCGAGGCTGGCCCCTCCACTCGGGTCACCAAATCTGAGTATAAAAATACAAAGCAGAACCAAAGCACGAACAAAGCTGGTTCCTCAAAACCAACCTATAATAGTAGGAGGAACCCTAAAGGACCCTGAATAAGATAAATAATATCTCGCCAAAAGACAAAACAGATAAGGACAAATCCACGCTTGCGTGGGCAAAAACAGTCACAGAGAAAAAGTCGGAATGCCCTTCAGCTGGCTCACAGCTTAAAAGAAATAGATCTCAGGAGGAAAGTCCTAAGATCGCAAAGCGAACAAAACTCCATGCTTCCGCTATGAGGCCTTTTAACGAGGTCCTCAAGGATCAGCTGGTTGTGGCAGTTATTGACAAATCCCAAGAGGATGGCAGTATTACGCCCGCCAATTGGGGGAAGGTGGAAGGGGCCCTAGCCACCACCTACCTGAAAGTCCTCTCGGAAAATCCAGGACATGCTCCGTCTTGTCGGGAAGCGAGCTGGCACAGAGATCAGGTGAAACTTACTGCCTGTGCATATCAGAGGTCCTTGCTACTTTATAAGAAGGCAGTGGGGGGACTTGGCGGAGTATAGCCCGGAACCAGCCTTGCTGTGATTGATAGGGAGGAGATCCCCTGCAGGCCAAAAGCTAGGGTGTACATCCCATTGGAGCTTATTGATCCGAAGGTGATACTTCAGTTGTTGCAGGTTGGCAACCCGCAGTTGCCAACGCACAACTGAAAAATTGCTAAGCTCGAGGAGACCAAGGAAAACTATAGGTCAGCTGTTATCATTTTAAACAGAGAGTCAATTACTGCAATGGAAAAAACCAACGGTTTAATCAACTATGGTTTCAGTTCAGTCACACTTAAGGTGTACAAGAAGGACGCGGATAAAGCCAAGCGGAAACTCTCACCATGGACACGGGGATGTCAACGTCCATAGAGTCTTTAAAAAGGCTCTCAGAGGACTTCTCATCAGGGGATGACTCTGATGTTACTGTGGTGAAGAAGAGGCTGTCGAGTTGACACTGACATTTCTTCAAGTCAACCTTCACCACTCTAAGGCAGCATCAGCTGCTCTAATTTTAAAAATTGGAAAAGAAGCGACAGATGTCGTCTTGATCCAGGAACCTTGGGTCACTGAAGACCGGGTACTTGGGCTCAAAGACTCCCTATTATGGATAAATGCCCGCGAAAAAAGAAGGTAAGGTTTGGTCGTGCATTCTCATTAAAAATAACATAAATTGCTTTCTGTCATCAAATTTCAGTAACGGAGTTGAAGCAGCGGTCAGAATTGAGGTCGATAAACAAAACATCTAGCTAGTATTAGCTTACGTGGCTTATGATGAAGTAGATACTCTGCCAATCATTTTAGGGAAGCTAATCTTAGAGGCTCAAAAGCGCAAGGTTGGAGTCATCCTTGGGAGTGATGCAAATGCGCATCACACAATCTGGGGAAGTACGGACACAAATGAACGAGGTGAGTTACTCATTGATTACATTTTAAGTACTAACCTTCATATTTGTATGTAACATAGGCAATAAGCCAGCCTTTGTAAATAGTTAGAGACAGGAAGTATTGGATATTACTTTTGTCTCAAGCTTTCTGGCGATTATTTTATTAAACTGGATAGTCTCGGAGGACCACTCGTTTTCTAATTATTGTTATCTTCAATTTCAAATAGACTTGATATTTCCAAAAAGTCCAATCTACAGAAACAGGAGAAAAACTAACTTGGATACCTTTAGAACTATTCTGGGTAATTCACTACCAGTTCCGGTGCCAAAACCTCTAAAAACTGCGCAAGAGCTCGGTGGCTTGGTGGACGAGTTGTCCAGCGCTTTTAATAAAGCGATACTGGGCTCTAGTCCATTTAGCAGGCCAAGGGGTAAATCTCGGCCACCCTGGTGGTCCAAGGAGATTCAACAAGCACGTCGAAAATGCAAAAGACTCTTCAAAACAGCACTGAAAACAAAATCTGCTGTAGACTGGGACTCATATAAGGAAGTCCTCAAAATTTACAAATATCAATTGAGAAGAGTGTTCAGAGATGTCTAGGCTACGCAAAGTACTAGCAACTGGTCCTTCCATCCCAAGTTATCTTTAACGGCTGGATGCGATATGGACCACTAATAGTGCGGAATCGCTGGAACTTCTGATGGAAACTCATTTTCCTGGTTGTTCCAAATATGTACCTAGCACATCTGTAGATAAAAGGGCAAGTAACCTCATTGGCCAAATTATTATCAAAAAAAAGATCCTGTGGGCAATAAACAGTTTTAAACCATATAAGTCGCCTGGACTCGATGGTAATATCCCTGCGGATATTCAACAAACTACGGATCTAACAATTTCCTGGTTAGAGGTAATTTTCAAAGGCAGCCTAGAACTATGTCACATTCCTAGTAAATAGATTGAAGTGAAGGTTGTTTTCATACCTAAGGCGGGAAAACGCTTACACTTCAATCCCAAAGACCTTAGACCGATTAGCTTATCTTCCTTCTTTTTTAAAACACTGGAAAGACAAATAGAAGCTTATATTAGGGGCACGATTGTGTCGGAAAAAATGTCTAAATCTCAACATGCTTATTGCAATGGGAAATCTGTAGAGACTGCTCATCATTCTCTTGAATATTTCATTGAAAAATGTTTCGAATATAGAGACTACGCAATGGTAACCTTCTTGGATATTGAGGGGGCCTTTAACAATGTGCTTCCAGGGGCTATAACTCGGGCAGCTTCAGATCTGGGAGTAATTGAATCACTCAAGGACTAGATAGATCAAATGCTAAGAGGCAAGGTCATAAATGCTACTTTTGGGAAATCCTCCGTCAGAACATTTACAAGCAGAGGTACACCACAAGGTAACATACTGTCCCCTCTACTTTGGAACTTGGTAATAAATGACCTGTTGCTGGGACTGGAGGACAGTGGCTTTAAGGTGGTTGCCTATGCAGATGATGTTGCTATTGGTGTCCGTGGTAAATATCTCGACACCCTTAGTGAGCTTATGCAAAATGCCCTGGGCACTCTTTCATTATGGGCCAATGGCGGTGGATTGAATGTGAACCCACAAAAAAACCGAATTGGTTCTATTCTCTAGGAAATATAAACTTTCTCATATCGATCCTCCCACTTTAAATAGGTTCAGCCTTACTTTTAGAGTTTGAACAGAAATATCTGGGTCTCGTTTTGGTTAACAAATTATATTGGAAACCCAATATCCTGGAAAGGGTAAAGAAAGCTTCGGTAGCGCTATACTCTTGCAGAAATGCCATTGAGAAAGAGGATGGGGGCTGGAGCCCCGCATCGTACATTGGCTTTATACCGCAGTAGTCAGACCTATACTCTTGTACGGGGTAATAGTCTAATGGCCTGCTCTGGACAAAACTGTCAACCAAAAGCTGTTAAAAAAGTTCAGAGAACAATCTCTCTGTGGATCAATGGTGCACTGAGGAGTACATCCACTCAGATACTAGAGACTCTGCTATTTTTGACTCATCTAGATATCTTGGGGAAACAGTTGGCAGCTTGTACTGCCATACGGATTAAATCCATCTTAATCTGGAACTACAACAATACAGGGCACTCATTTATTTTGTGCAACAAACAAATTCCCAAGACCACCGACTATACTGTTTCATCACTGTCTTTTGACACAAAGTTCCGGACTGGATCCCATCCAGGGAGGACTTGATGTTGGGTGCAGTTTTGGAACCAGAAGTTATAAACTGCTTCATTGATGGTTTAAAACGGGAAAGTCGGGGCTGGAGTGTTCTGCGAGGAACTTCTGTTAAATCTCTCCTTCCGTCTCCACGGCTACTGTAATTTTCCAAGCTGAAGTAACTGCCATAAAGGAAGTCGTAGACTAATTGAGGTATAATATAATATCAGTTTGTGATATTCGCATATATACGGACAGTCAGGCTGCCATTAAAACGCTTCAATCACACCAATAGTCCAGAACTGCCTCTAATCTCTTAACGAGATGGCAGATCAGTTAAACATCCATATTTTATGGGTGCCAGGACATTTCATAAGTACAGGGAATATAAACGCCGATGAACTGGGTCGACGTGGTACAATGGACCACTTCTCAGAAAGCAAAAAGGATATTGAAATGCCTCTTGCGATATGCAAACTGCTGCTTCATGAAGAAGCTAGCAAGCTGGCGAATGATAAATGGTCAAGTATCACTTGGCAGGTCTGGCAGGTATCACACTCGGCAGGTCTGGCCAAAGTTGGACTTGGCAAGATCCAAACAACTGATCTCACTTCAGTAGACTTGGTGTCTTCTCACATGACTACTGTCGTAGTTGCGAGGACGAAGAGGAGGAAGAGACAGTACTTTATCTTCTTTGCACGTGCCCTCGTCTGGCACAAAACAGACTAAAGTTTCTAGGGGCACCATACTTTAAAGACCTGACGGACCTCTGTAGGATAGACGTCAGGAGTATCCAGCGCTTTGTTAACAGCTCAAAATGGTTCCAATGAGTTAGTGGAAATAATTATTGTGGTATGGCTATGGACCATTTTTTTTGTATATGCCGGGTCTTAGTGGACTGCCACCCAAACCTAACTTAACCTAAATATACAAAGGTGTGTCACCTTTCGGAATTGGTGCAAGATAGCCATTAGATTTTCTCTAAACCAGGATACACGTTACACAATTCTGGATACAGTTCTTCACCTTTTTTGCCATGTTTTGTATGTGGAATTCTCTTTTGATCAGCTCTTCAGTTTTTCTCACTCCAAAATGGCCTTGCTTGTGACATCTCTGTATTAGAGTCATTTGCATGACCTTTGGTACAACCAACAGCCTCGTACCATTTTCTGATTTATAAAGAATACCATTAGTAACAACATAATTGTCATACGTACCGGACTTTAATAATTCAAATATCAGCTTCAGATTTTCATCTTTAAGTTGAATTGACTTTATTTTTTGAATTTTACCATCTTCGATTAGAAGGATTTAGGGAGCTCTACTTAATGCGTCCATATGACGCATTTGATTTGCACTGCAATATTCCATGGTGAAATCGTAGTCTTGCATCTGCAGAACCCAACCTGCAATTCTCGATGACAAATCTTTTTTTCTTGATAGTTGAATTAAATGCCATGCAGTCCGTTACGATTTTAAATTTCAGCCCCAACAGATAAACTCTAAACTTTTTTAACGATTTAACTATTGCCAAAGCTTTTAACTCATACCTGGATTATCTTTCTTCTGCTTATGACGTCTTTCTACTGTAGTAAAAAACTGGATGAAATTTTTTGATAACCGTCATCTCGCTGCAGTAAAATGGAGACGATCTCCTTCTTTGCTTGCATCGCAATGACCCTCGGTATGTGCTGTCATTGAATAAATTTTCAGCACTGGTCTATTTGTTAGTACTTCTTTAAGTTTTTCGAAACAATTTCTTTGTAGTGACCCGAAACAGAATTTCTCATCTTTGCGCAACATATCTGAAATTGGTTTGGCTAGCAACGCGTACCCTTCCACAAACTTTCTAAAGTATCCCGTAAGGCCTAAGAACCGTTGCAAACACTTTGGAGTAGTTGGTTCAGGAAACTGCTTAATGGATTTCAATTTCCCAGTAGATGCTTGAACGGATATCTTCTCTATTTCGTAACCCAAATAAACAATTTTGTCTTTTAAAAATTCACTCTTGCTGAATTAGATATTTAAACTATATGTCTCAGCTAGCCTTAACACTTCCTGCAATCTTTCTACTCCTTCTAATTCATCTTTGCTCGGTATTATCAAGTCATCCATGTAGACACACAGTTTGTTTTCTTGAACTAATGGATTGAATATTTCATTGATGTATCTTTGGAATACCGAAGGTGAATTACATAAACCAAAGGGTGTGCGTAGGAATTCATAATGCCCAAAAACTTGTTATGAACGCAGTATATTTTATCGACTCGTCATCAACAGAAACATGTAAAAATCCTTCCTTAATATCTAAAGTTGAAAATAAATTTGCTGCTTGAAGTTTATCAATTTGATCTTCGATTAGCGGCAATGGGTATCGGTCCTTGATTATTTTATCATTCAACTTGCGGTAATCTACAAAGAGCCTTTTGGTTCCATCTTTTTTGTTTACCAAAACAATGGGGCTTGCGAAGTCCGAGTTACTGTTTCTAACTATACCCTCAATAAGCCATTGGTCAATTTGTTACTTCGCGATTTTCATTTCCAGCGGTGAAAGAAGTCTGGGCTGCTGGTATACTGGTTTCTCGTCAGTTAATAAAATCTATAATTTAATATTTGATAATGGAATTTAGTTACTAGCGGGAGTATAATTAACAACTAACTGTCTTAGACGATCAATGGTGGATTTGGAATTTATGTGACTAGGAAAGGAATAGGGAATTCATTATCGTCATTATAGTATAAAGTTAAAATGAATTTATCAGGTAACATTTTTTTTAAAATTACCTCATGTGGAGTAAGAATAGTAATAGCTTGGTTCATTAAATCCTTTCCAATTATTATACTGACCGGGACCTGACTGACGTAACCTTCTGACGTCATCACTTAAAATGTGACTGCCTATCATTGAATATTTTCTACGTGTGATCAAATTCACATCGCTTCTACTATCAACCATAGCCAACATATCAACATTATTAATAGTTATTTTCATCAAATTACTACCGGCGGTTTCCTTTACTGTACATATCTTATCTTTTATTTTATCGGGACAGTTTGGTGCGATGTGCCCAAAATTATTGCACTTGTAATATTTGACACCTTTCTCTTTATTGACACAATTACACCCTATATGTCCGCTATCTCCGCATGCGTATAACATCGTGGTCTCCTGCGAGCCTTATATTCTCCCTTATTATTTGAATTCGGTACAGCTTCGGTTTCCTTCACTACTTTGGTTTTCATGTTCTCGTAAATTTCGATACTTCGATAACCCAAAAATCATTAATTCTGACTCTATCTGTTCTATTATCTATATGTAGGACGCAAACACTTGTTTGACGTACCCCTAAAACCAATTTCAATCAGAATAAGTAACAAAAGTTGATGGTCAACCATATCGAATGCCTTATAAGCATCACTAAATAAACCTGTAAAAATATTACTACTATTAAAACCGGTATGAATAACATCTAAAAATTCCAACATAGCTGATTCAGAAACCCATACCTTGGCAAAACCTATGCCGATGAACGCTCATTGTTTTACAGTGATCTATGAATATTATAGCTCTATTTTTAACTGCTTTTTCAAAAACTTTGAGAATAGCTGGTTGGATTGCAATAGATCTATAGTTAACTTATCACTATGATCATCATTTTTTAAAATGGGAATAATAGTGAGAGAATTATAATTGAGCAAGACTAGGATGATCATCACTAGATGAGCAAGAACAGGACCGACAAAATTAGAAACAACTTTCAAAATATAATTACTAATTCGCTCGATGTCTAATGACTCTTTAGTTTCCAACGTTAAATAAAAGCAATAAATACATTGTTGGAAACTGAAATCATAAAAAGAGTTTTCGAACAATAATCAAAAAGAAAATCGTAGTTTGTCCGCTATTCGATCAAAAAAAATTCTTAACTTGTTTGGAATACTTATAGTAAACTAAATGTTGAACTAATTTAAAATGTCGACATCAATTGTAAGAAACGAAAGTGTAAACGAAAACTAACTGATACTAGATCATCAGCCAAAATTTAAAATCTTACATTTCTTGTAATGTAACAAACTTTTAACGTCGCCGTGCTTCAAAGGTAAGCCACTGATTATAATCCGGCTGGCATTTTCCAGTTGTTATGAATAATCGCAATCACCTTTCAAAAGAGGAAATTTGGTAGTGTGCTTTAACAATTGGTCCTCTAGTTTGTGAACTCTGGATTTAATGGCTGCATTTTCCAACATTAAAAGATTGTAACGCCCTCCCTCAATTCTTCCAACGCATTCAATTCTTCTAACGCTGTAAGTTTTTTTTTTTTTTAAAGTTTAAGCTGGGTCATATCCGATAAACTACTTGACGATGCTAGATTGGTTCGAAGTAGATCCATAATCTTCACTTAACCAATTAGCAGATCGGTTTCTAATACATTGTTGGAGGTCGTCTGAAATGCAGGCACACTTGACGTGAAAATGTTTGCCATATTTATCCCAACATCTAATTCCTGGAAATCGATTCTTTGTAATGTTAAAGGAGCACAAATTACAAGTAGCTGCCATTACTATCAATACACAAATATTCACCGTTAGGCTGTTTCAGATGCGGAATGGCATTACTGCTTAACTACATGAGGTAAAAGTAGTAACAAGTTGTTTCTGCAAATTGTTGTTGTTTAGATCATCCAGTCAGTACCGTTTTATATTTGTTAGGGAGGAAGGTGGCTATTACAGATAATACAAAAATAATCCAAATCGAATCCAAACTAAAACTGTATTCCGAAAGTACCTACTCATGTTAAAAAATATTTCGTCTTAAGCTGGATATAATTTTTTGCTGTAAATAATTTAGTTCTCAGCTAAATATTTAGCTGAACTAAATTCTGAAGTCAAATATTTAGTTACACCCTTAAAATGTTCATTTAGTAAAAAAATAAAAAATTCTACTATGTTGAATTTTTACTATGAAACAATAAGCGTGTTTTTTTATTAGCTCCGGATAGCTGGTATCCAGAGCAGCTATTTTTCTGTTATAAAACTAATGTTTGACAAGCTATTTATACATATAACTAATTTATTTAAAACTAATCTATTATTTTTAATTCAACTTTTTAACTAAAAATATAAAAAAAAATATTTAGCTCTACCTATTTATCTGGAGCTGATATCTGGAGCTGCTTTCGGGAGCAAAGGAAAATTTGAAATTTCGTTGGTTTTTGTACAACCCTAATTGTGGCAAACTTCATTTTGGTTTAAAAATTTTGATGGATGTCAAATTCAAATGTCATATGGTTGTATGACATTTCTTCCAAATAAAAAATCATCGGGAGATTGTTGAGAAATACGTTAAAGTAGAACCTGCAAAAATATTTTTAAAAACCGGAAAGCAAAACGATAAACGAGATGCATCATTGCCGGAAGGTGACGAAGATGAAGATAAATAATATTTGGTGAAATGGCCATGCCTGGTACAAAAGTCAAGTCGATTCAAAACAAAAAATTACTGTACGTATTCTACGTATACGTGAAGACACAGCTTAATATCACATAAATTTGAACCCCAATTCAGCATATTATGATTAAAAACACGTTCTATGAGGGATATTCGTGATCCAAAATCAAATCCTGAAGAGTAAATAATTTTTTTTCACTCAGTTTAGAATTAAATAAATTAATTAATTTTATTATTTTAGAGTTGAGTTGTGTACTGGAGACATGGAAAAATATTCTAAAGCAGAACTATTTGCTTGGGAAGCTTATGGAAAAATATTTTCGAAGTGGAAAAATCATTAAAGGACAAAAGAAACAAATCATTCGAAGTCGATTTGAAAAGATGTACATATCTATATGTATTTGAATAATTACTGAATATATTAAAAATAATCCAACATGTATTTATGCTTCTTAAAAATTTTTTATCTTGCACGATTTGCAGTAAGGCTAATTTATTTTATTCAAAGATTCAGTTTTATTAAATTATAATTTGTATACTCCTTCGAATATAACTTACAAACATAAATCGTTTGCTTGCTGTTCGTTAAACAACCTTGACATGTTACCTGACCGCAAATTAAAATTTTGTACAAGGTAATTCCGCTGCCGCTAGATACTAAACCTTTTAAAGCAATTCGAGTAATAACCTTCGCCTATTTCCCTTTAGGTTCCACAAATTCTAGCCTTTTTAATATTTTTCATGGCATTTAATACTAATAATTTAAGAAATGGATACTCGATACTCAAAAAACGAAAACAGCTGAAATGGATGGAATTTATTTAAAGTGTGCGCCAAATCATTGGCTTTGGTAGCTCGCGTTTTTGATCGGAGAAAATGTTCACCAAGAGATAGGTATTCAGGTCTTTTGAATCTAATTAAAAGAGACTCTCTATTTTTAGTAGTATTTTAAACCAATAAGTTTATTGCAAATCACGGTGCATAATGGGCCTATCTAGGATCAATTAACGCTGCAGTTATGTCTGGCCAATTTAATGTGGTTCAAGCAAGATTAAAAAGGCTAGTGTTTGAGTAGGGGAAATAGGTGAAGATTGTTACTCGGATTGCTGTAAAATGTTTACTACCTAGCGGCAGCGGAATTACCTTGTACAAAATTTTAATTTGCGGTCATGTAACATGTCAAGGTTGTTTAACGAACAGCAAGCAAACGATTTATGTTTGTAAGTTATATTCGAAGGAGTATACAAATTATAATTTAATAAAACTGAATATTTAAATAAAATAAATTAGCCTTACTGCAAATCGTAGAAGATAAAAAATTTTTAAGAAGCATAAATACATGTTGGATTATTTTTAATATATTCAATGATTATTCAAATACATATACATATGTACATCTTTTCATATCGGCTTCGAATGATTTGTTTCTTTGGTCCTTTAATGATTTTTCCACTTTGAGAATATTTTACTATAAGCTTCCCAAGATAATAGTTCTGCTTTATAATATTTTTCCATGTCTCCAGTATACAACTCAACTCTAAAATAATAAAATTAATTAATTTATTTAATTCTAAACTTAGTGAACAAAAATTATTTACTCTTCAGAATTTGATTTTGGATCAGGAATATCCCTCATATTGTTTTGGATCATATAATGCCGAATTGGGGTTCAAATTTCCGTGATATTAAGCTGTGTCTTCACGTATACGTAGAATACGTACATTAATTCTTTGTTTTGAATCGACTTAAATTTTGTACCAGGCATGTCCATTTCATCAAAATATTATTTATCTTCATCTTCGTCACCTTCCGATATTGATGCATCTCGATTATCCTTTTGCTTTCCAGCTTTTAAAAATCTCTTTGCAGCTACTACATTATCGTATTCCTCAACAATCTCCCGATGATTTTTATATATTTTTACTCCGATTTTTTATTCGGAAGAAATGTCATATAACTAAGGAAGAAATGTTATATAAGTTTTTTGTTTATTAGCGACACATGTGTATAATAGAACAACTTTCAATAGAAATTTCCCTTGTGCTCCCGATAGGTTGCTATCCGGAGCTAATAAAAAAACACGCTCAATGACAATTTCATATAAGAAGAAAGAAACAAAAAACTATTTAACTGGAGATTGGCAATGTTTTTGTGAAACCAGGCCTAACTGAATTAAAAAGTTGAATAGAACTTTTAAAACTACATTATTGCATACTTAATAATATTTTAAGTCAAATTTAATGAAAGTTTGGCAGACGAGGTTGTCCAGAGACCAGTTAGGGATACATGTGAACCTTAACTATTTACCAACTATTTACCAACTAATGACTTGGAAAACGTACAATCAACAAATCCTATATATGTCTCTCAAGTTTTAGTGGTTTTATAGCTCTGGCTTTGCAAAATCCATTTTTCTGGGAAAAAACTTTCTGAAATATTTGTAAATTTATAAATCTTTGATGGGAAATTGCAGTTGATTTTAAGGTATTTTCAATATTTTCTATAAAGTTTCAGTAAAGCTTTCTAAGTCATTTTAAAAATTCAGAAATTACATGAACTTCGACATTTGTTTCAAAAAATTGAGAAATGTTAAAATATTTATGCATAATTCTCAAATTATGTAAAAATAAAACTTGTAGTTTAGGATATGAGCAATTCTAATCTAAAGGTAACGAATTTTATCAGTGGTAATTTCAAATATTTGCCCCCCTCCCCCCCAAGAGGGGGAGGGGGTGGGCAAATTTTATAGGTGATAACTTAAAAATTCGCATTGCTCAGGAAAACGCTTTTAAAATTCTGTTTTTTGTAAAGCTTATTACGGTTGCTTGTAATTGCAAAAGTATTACAAAAAATTGATATTGTTACGTTTTTGCCTTGTCAATCAAGGTTCGTATCACTGGATTGTGAATAAAACAAAATCAATACAATTAATCACTAACGAATTTATTTATATCACACAAAAATTATAACAACACTATTTATTAATTATAATTAATAGAATCACTTGAAAAAATGTTCACACAATTTTACTCTACTCTTATAAATTTTATTTCAGACTACAACACTTTTTAAATCACTTTTTAATTTATTGTTAATTTTTGCACTATCGATTACCAAATACTAATAATATAACTCAACTTCGTTCGCCTTTTTATATACACAAACCAAACTGCTAGAAAGCTCATGACTTTTCCAGTTAGAATAGCGTAGAAACATTACATAACAATTTTATCATGGAAAATTCCATTTTAGTACAGTTAAATATTGAGCTAATAATTTAACTTATTCTATTACACACTAGGTGTCACTGTCACAATATGATATTGTGACGGTGACACCTAGCGTGTGATAGAAAATTATTAGCTCAATGTTAAACTATACTAAAATGGAATTTTCCACGATAAAATTGTTCTACACTTGTAACGAATCGCACTTTTCTCACTTTATTGCCTGCCTTGTAGTTGTAGATACGAAGAGAAAGAAAAATTGCTATATGTGCTTCGTGTACTGTAATTAAGAACAAGTTTGGAAGGTAAACATGCAAATTTGGAATGTTCAATTAACGTAATGTTAAAATAGGGGAAAAGAACCGCTAAATCTGGAAATTACTTGTGGTATAAAGAACAAAAAAATGGGACAGTACTGATATGATCGCCACGAATGGTAGATATGATGGATATCAGTTGAAAAAAAAATAGTAATAAAACACTGAAAACGATCGAAAATAAAAAAACCAAGAATATCCATAAAGTTCGTATTTTTGTTAAATAGTTTATAAGTTTAAAAAAATAAAAATAAAAAAAAAAAATTAACATATAAAAAAATAGAAAATATTTGTGTCAATTTTGTGTGCGGTTAAAGTGCTATAATAAATCATATGTTATAATTTATGAAAAGCAAAAAAAATTATGAAGGACCGCTTAGTTAAGTATTGTGATCCAACAATGTAATTACCACATACGTAATATTTTATATTAAAAAAAAAGCAAATAAAAATTATTATATTTAAAAGTTCGAATGGAAAGCTAAGGTTGTAGTTATTTTTTTTGTTCCGTTGTGTTTTTTTGCTGTTGTAAACATTTGGTGTTGTGGAGTGAAACGGTTAAACTAACAAAAGCTATACCAAGCGGTTACACCTAAAGTTCCGTCACATACGAGTAATAATTCGAGACAAGCAGTTAAGAACCAAAGCTAATATTTCAAGTGTACCTATATACCTACAGTAAACCAGTGATTGTGCATACGTGAAATAAAAGCGAAACGAGACTAAGTGAATCTCAAACCGAATTTTATAAAAGAGTCAGTCAATCAATTGGAGAAAATAAGCGTTAACAGATGAAGCAAGGACAAGAATGCAGATTATCATCATCATTGTAATCCGGTGACGTAATTTTTATTGATTAACATTTTTTTGTATATTTATATTATTATTATTATTATCAATATTTAACTAGTATTAGTCAAAACAAAAAAAAACGTCACGTAAATTATTTTGTTTTGTGAATGGATATTTTTTTGTTTTTAAATTTTGGTTCTAGTTGGACGTACAGTCGGGGAAAGAATTTTATTTGTTTTTATCCGTGTATAGTGGATTTTTTTTCCCTTGATTTTCTAGTAGTTTACTAAAAGTAATTTCAGTAAAAGTTATGTATTTTTACTAAAAATTTCGGGATGATGGGATGATTGAGTGGGAGCGTGCCCTTAGGATGCTGAAATGAACTAGTGTTTTTTTTCGAGGTTATTTTAAGTCCAGCTTCTTGCACACTTTACCATAAACCACAAACAATTTTGTACATTGGCCGTCGGCACTATATGCAACGTCAAAACCTGCCCTAACCACTGATGGCTATCCAAATTAAATAGTGTGCCATGTAGTGTCTGATCGACCCAAGCCAATGGAGTTACACACTATTCTAACTGGAAAAGTCATGAACTTTCGAGAAACTTGGTTTGTGTATATAAAAAGGCGAACAAGATCGAATTGGATTATTCGTATTTGGAACGCGATAGAGTAAACTTATAAGATTATTAGTAATATTTGGTAAACGATAGTATAAAGATTAAAAGGAATTAAAAAGTGATTTAAAAAGTGTTGTAGTCCGATAAATAAAGTAAAAGTGATCAGTAAAATTTAAGAATAATTTATGTAAAGTGATTTTGTGAATTTTTATTGATAAACTGTGTTGTAATAAATTTTGTGAAATAAATAAATTCGTTGGTGATAAATTGAATTGAGTTTGTATTATTCACAATCCAGTGATACGAACCTTGATTGACAAGGCAAAAACGTAACAATATTGTGACAGTGACACCTAGTGTGTAATAGAAGAAGTTAAATTAATAGCTCAAAGTTTTACTGTACTAAATGGAATTTTCCAAGATAAAACTGTTCTAAATGTTTCTACGCTATTCTAACTGGAAAAATCATGAGCTTTCTAGAAGTTTGGTTTGTGTATATAAAAACGAACGAAATAGAATTGAAATAGTAATATGGTAGTTGGTAAAGGATAGTGTAAATATTAAAAGAAATTAAAAAGTGATTTAAAAAGTGTTTTAGTGGAAACAAAAATTATAAGTGTATAGTTAAATTTGAGAATAATTTATATAAAGTGATTTTGTGAATTTTTATTGTTTTTTAATAATTCTTTTGTGAACTAAATAAATTCGTTGGTGATAAATTAAATTGATTTTGTATTATTCACAATCCAGTGATACGAACCTTAATTGACAAGGCAAAAACGTAACAATATTAAATCGTATACGGAGATGTCGAATTTGAAATAATACGTAAAGGGGTATAATTTGAGTTATTACCATTTACATAAATATTTGCCACAGTATTATTGTATATCTTGGCAAACTGAGTTGCGGCTAACGAACGGTTCAATTTTTCAATTAGCATTATAAAATATATCTCACTATCATCATTCGCGTAAGGATTGTTTTTGTTTTTATTGTTAACCAAAACTAAGAAATGTATGATATAGAAATCTAAATTTATATTTATATCTAAAACAATTAGAATTCTTTGAAATGCGGCTTGGAGGCCAAATTTATGGGTTTTCTAATAGAGGATAACAAAAAAATTATTTATAAACTATTGATCACCAAGCTTTTAAATCTTACATGTTTCTAAGCTACCTGATCTATATTAAAATATTAAATGTCAATCTTTTATTTTCATTCGCATCGTCACCATGATGCGGTTTGATTTACAGTTAGCTAACAAATTGAATAAAATTCTTTTCTTGGTAATGTTCTAAAAATATTTATTTGGTTTTAAAATAATGTTATAATTTGTAGAAATAAAAGTTTCTTATTCTTCTTTGCTTATGTTCAGTTCGTGTGCGTCGGTCTCATTTATTCGACCCAAATTTTTGGAAAAACTTCAAATTTCTTGGTATCATCCTATTCCAGCGAGTGCTTTTTTTTTTTCTTCAAATTCAATCCAAAAAGTTTGAGATTTCGAATATATAAATGTATACCTTATACCCATATCAAAATTAAAATTTTTTGAAATAAGGGCTCAAGGCAAAATTTGTATAGGTATTCTTATATAAACAAAACGACTAAAAAATTCGATAAACCGTATTTTACAGACTTCAGGTAAAATTTTTGTTAATTTTTTTTTTTTGTTTTGTCGCGTATACGGAAATTGAAAATTGCTTTACTCATCAAGATTTTAATTAGATTCGTTTGTCTATCCAATCCATAATGTATATTATAATTTAGGTATATTTCTACAAATTACGAATAAATAAAGACTTAAGATTTCTCCCCCAGCGCGTTTACAACTTTTTTTTTTTAATTTCTAATTAGACTATAAATGTGCGAAAGATAAGTAAAAAGAAAATTTAAATTAATCTGTTTTCAGCCCAATAAAATTTTTAGATGCGTAGCGAATCAACCTTACAGACAGATTTTCTACGGATTCAACGTAATAAATATGTACGTCACAAAATGTGTTAATATTTCGTTGAATTGCTCAAAGCATCGAGCGTAAATTTTTTTTGCTGTGTACGTGTAAACAAAATATTTATTGTTTAAACAGTATTAGAGCTTTTTGCAAAAATTTAAAAAAGTTAGAATTTGACCGATTTTTAGTGCGGGTCCTTCACAAAAAACAAGATAACTATTTACAATAAATAATTGGTTATCTTGAACGTTGTCTTTTTTTATGTATCTTTTGCAAAGTATTTCAATTTCATTTGCAAAAAAATGTTTTTTTATTATTATTACATTGAAAGACTAACAAACAAACATACACATTATCCTTAGCTAAGCAAATAATAATATCAAAAAAAATAATTTTTTTTTGTTGTATTGCTCTCGTTCGATGTTCGATTTTGAATATTATGTTTAAGTAAATAAATATGTATGTATATAAGAACGTATCCCTCGTTTTAAAACCGTAAAAATAAAATAATTTATTGAAATTAAAATATGAAACGAAATGGTAATTCTTGTGAAATTGCAATGAGATCCATTTATTTATATAGAAGTTGCTGTTTGCCTCGGTCGTTTTTACAGAAATAGAAATAAATTAATTTTGGTATAATAAATTAAGTATTGAGTCCTATGTATTTATGTCGTTATTAAAAACGATTTTAAAGTGCAGAGTATTAAACTTCTATTGTATTAAAATACATTTTATTATATAGGCATTTAACGTAGAATTTAATGCTACATACATGCATACTACTACACCGCCAGGAATTTATTCAGACTATCATCCAAGAAAATATCAAATATCTTCATCTATAAAAATCGTAAACTTCCAGAAAGCTTTCAAGTTTGAGCTTTTCTATAAGTAAGTTATTTTTGTTTTTTGTTTATGTGTTCTTTTTATATCCACAGTGCTATGTTAATAGTAATATGATTTTCGTCATAAACAATCACACAAAGCTTTATGAGCTTTTATGTTTAGGCCTCCCAAAAAACAGTTTTAGGTTTTTATATTTTTTTAATAATAAACCAGACCTTGATATGTTGTAGTTGTCAAATCTATTAAAATTTGAAATACTTGTGATTGCCGAAGTTGAGCTTTAGGTGTTTGATATGCTAGGTCAATGTAAAGCAATTTTAGTAAAACGATTTTACTTATAAATAATTATATATTGTCTACCCTGAGTTATGTGATGTTGTTGTCAAAATCACGAATAAGATTTTCGTATTGTCAGACCATTTGGTCAAAATTTTACCACCTTAGTAATATCGTTTGTTTTATTGTAAGCTTTATGAGCTTTTAATGTAAGAATAAGCTGAAAACAAAACCAAATTGAATCATCGTGAGTAATTTTTTTTTCGAAGATCCTAGCTTTCTAAACACTAGTTATTTTAAATAAATCGGTGAATTATATATTGTTGTTGTCAACTTCCAGAATCAGACTTTGTTGTTGTCAAATCAAATTAAATTTCAAAAATCTGTCATAGGTCAATATTTAGCTTATTTAGTAATATCATTGTTACAAACATTTCTAGATAGTTTTATGAACTTTTAATTTTAAACAAGCTTAAAAAAAGAACGATTAAATTATCGTTAGTAACACTTAAACATTTCCATTTTAGATTTTAGAATTTTGTAAATCCCAAAATTTTTTTAATACTTGTGAATAATATTCGGAATTTAATTTTTATTAAACTTTATTATTTTTAATTTTAAAATCATTCAGTTTTATTTGTATTATTACATATTGCATTTAAAACTATTTCGTCACCCTCATTTAACATCTGTACATACATAATTATCACATTTTTGTTTATATAACGTTCAAACCATCAAATCTGCCGATTTGCGTTATATATATCCATGACGTAATTAGTTGTTAATTTCTATTTTGTTAACGTAAAATAAAATTAATTGCATATCGAATATTGGAGAAGTAACGTCCTATAAATTATTGTACTTTCAAAAATCAGTGCGCATTTTTATAAATATAATAAATTGAATAAAATAAATTAGTCGCCACGGTGAAATAAAGTGCTTGTCAAAGTATTTTTTTGATTAAATCATCTTCGACGAAATTGGCTGGAGTTTTGGAAAGGCCCAAGATTAAACATGGTGTCAGAAGTGGGATCCAACATTCTCGAATTATTTTGAGGGTATTTGCATGGCGAATGCTAAGATTTTTAAATATGAAGCCATGCGAAAGGTTTGGGTCGATAAGTTAAAGCGGATTAAGGCATCCGTTGACAACAAATTAGCGGGTTCAACATTAACATACGCAAGGGTGCGTTTAGAAGCTTTAGAAGCGACATTTGAGCAATTCAATGCAACACAGTCAGCTTTGGAACAGCTGGTGGAAGAAACGACGCATGCGGAAACACGCGCCAAATTTGAAGAGACGTATTATGAATTAAAACCCGCTGTACTCGATCATATATCAGCGATCACGCCGATTGTAAAAAATGAAACTCAACCGACCGTTAGCCAGGGTAACGTTATAGCTAATTTATCAACGTGTTTATTAGAGATTTCACAAAATGGCTTGATTTCTGCAATAACTTTGATAGTTTGGTTAATACAAATTCGCAATTAAACATATTATTAAAATTCCAATATTTGCGTAATTCAGTCGATGGTGCAGCGGCGGAGTTAATCAGCTCTTTAAAATTAACCGAAAATAATTACCAAGAGGCTCTTAATCTTTTGAAAGAGAGATACAATAATTCAAAAATAATATGTCGTGACCATATGAGGAAAATTTTCGAAATCCCGCGGATAATCAAGCCATCTGCTTATAAATTGTCGGAGTTAATTAATCAACTCAATTCTAATTTGCGTTCCCTAAATTCATTGGACCGCCCTACACAACATTGGGATGATTTATTGATAGAAATTATACTATACATAAGCTTGATCCAGATACTGTAACGAAATGGGAGGATGAAGAACCGGTGAAAACACTGCCTACTCTTGCAGAATTCCTGGCTTTCCTAAATAAGCGTCTTCATGCATTAGAAGGAAGAACAATACACAACATCCCAATAACATCAGGTTCTCAAAGTATCGGATTTCGTCCTAAGCCATCACGTTCTTCATATTCAGCAACCGTGGTCGCTTCCAAAAAACTAACATTCGCTTGCGCTTTTTGTCAAATACCGGGGCCTCGAGTCAATCAGTGCAGAAGAGTCCTTCGTTTATCAATTCCAAACCGACGTCAGGAAATTAATACCTACATATATATCGCTCAGTCTCATCCCTATGCAGATCAGTTAAATAAGCCAACCAATACAGAGATCAATATTCACTCTGTGGGGACATCTGATAGCACAAAACAAAATGAGCTAACTAAAAATACAGTATTCCACTCAACCGTTGAAGAACATCAAAACATCTTACACATCCGTTGGTGGTTTTGGCGTCTATTGGAGGGGGGATCAAAGTTGAGTAGATTAATCTACCTGTTCACAATTCACAAGTGTACGTACTGCTTCCTCGTGGCAACCACTGGTAACTAAGGCCACTTGGCACATTTTTGGCCATTTGGCACAGGCTAAAGTACGGCACTAAAAGAGGAAACCTTGACAAAAAACCCTAATCTAAGGTGGAACAGCATATGCCGATGGATGAATGGCTGATAGGTTATACAGTCCAAAATATTCGGACTCTAAATACCAGGCACCCTCCAGTTTTATTTAGCCTTCCTGTAGGAAAGCTGGGTGACCTACAGGCGATTTGCAATGCCCACGGATAACGGGTCAGGAGTAGGAATATACGGGAGTGGGACAACTCTCTCGAGGTTCTTGAGCTCCAATGCTACCGTCTTTCTAGAGGAACTGTATGCTGTAGTGAACATCTAGGAGGGAGAGCAATAAGCCCAGATAGTATGTATTACGTACCGGGAGGCAGTATTGTCAGGTTTATTAAGAACCTGAATATTGACTGGACGGATAATTAAGCAGGGGCCAGCACAATAAATCTTTTAGGTCGCAGTGCGAAGTTACTGATCGCCCGCATGGCCCCCCAATAATAATAATAATAATACACATCCGTTCTTCTAATGCTTATGTTTTTTTAGCAACCGCGCTTGTAATTGTTCTGGATCATACGGGAACACCAATTATTGCCAGAGCGCTTCTTGACAGTGGCTCTCAACTTAGTCTTATGACTGAAAAATTTGCAGCTCGGCTTGGTCTAAGACGCAAAAACTTCAACACAGCTATAACTGGAATCGGAGCTTCTTCACTATCATGCCATTCCATGTTAGCCGTAACGATTCAATCACGAATTAATGCATATATGGCCCAAATTGATGTTCGTCTATTGCCAAGAATTTCGGAACCGCAACCTACAATTGCCATAAATACAAGTCAATGGACGATCCCGCAAAATATAAGGCTGGCCGAACCAGAATTTTCAACACCACAGTACATAGATCTTCTGATAGGGGCAGATCTTTACTATTCTCTACAAGCGGTCGGCCAAATCCAACTGGGTCCAGACATGTCTATCTTACAAAACACCTTGCTAGGCTGGGTCCTAGTGGACAAAACCGCAAATTATAGCTCATCACCACAAAACTACCATGTATGCAACACGCTGTCAATAGAAGAAACCACTAGAAATTGCAGATCTCAACGCCGCATGCTCTGCGATGTCCAAGCAAGAACAGTATTTGTAGGATCATTTTAAGAAACACTATGGACGCACGGCCGCAGGTAAATTTATTGTGAAACTTCCAATGTCTCAACCAGCCTCGGTTTTAGGTAATTCGCAAGATATGACTCGTCGAAGGTTTAACAGTCTGGAACATCGGCTGAGAAAGGTCTATCAAGAAGCCATTGAAGAATATTTAGAGTTAGGCCATATGAAGCTAGTCACAGCAGAAGAGGTTTCCGCAACAAATTTCTTCTTACCGCATCATTGCGTGTTAAAACCGGATAGCTCCACGACCAAGATGAGGATAGTTTTTGACGCCTTGGCAAAATCTGATTCCGGAAAGGCTTTGAACGACATTCTTATGGTGGGACCTGTATTGCAACAAGACTTGTTCTCTATTTTGACCAGGTTCAGAACCTAGGAGTACGTATTCAGTGCAGATATCTGTAAAATGTATCGTCAGATAATGGTTACTGACTGAAGATGCTCAACTACAACATATATTCTGGAGAAAAACACCATCAGAATCTCTAAAAATGTTTAAGCTGCTCACCTTAACCTTCGGTAAAGCCAGTGCTTCGTATCTAGCAACAAAATGTGTTCAGAAGTTAGCGGAAATTCATCAGGAACATTATCCCTTGTCCAGCTCACATTTTTAATCGATCTTCAAGTTAGTCGGCGGATCACATTAACATCAATTGGAGTGGTTTACGAGCTTCACGGGTTTACAGACGCTAGCGAAAAGGCATTTGAAGCAGCCATATATCTGACGAGTCAAAGCATGTGCTCAGTTAACGTTTAATTAATCTGCGCAAAGTCTCGTGTGGGACCTCTCAGTAAAACAACCATACCACGTCTTGAACTTTGTGCGGCTCTGCTGTTAGCTGAACTGGTAAGAAAGGTTATTCCAGTCTTAAATATCAACATTCATGAAACCTATTACTGGTCAGATTCAGCAGTCGCATTATCGTGGCTCTCTTCGGAATCAAGCACATCAACAACATTTGTCGGGAATCGGGTAGCAAAAATTCAGAGAATGACAGCAATATCTAATTGGCACCCTATCAGCACTAAATTCAACTCGGCGGATCTATTGTCGAGAGGATGTTCACCACTACAACCAGGGCCATCATTTTTGCAAGCTCGCCTGACCAAAGGCCTACGTCACGCTTATCAGTATTACATGAAGTTCCGGAACGTCGGAAAATTAAAGCCGCCTTGGCATGTTCATCTGCGCTGGAGGAGGTGGACCTTCTGCAGAAATTTCCATTACGAAATTTCCTCTCTTTGCAAAGAATAAGGGGCTTATGTTCATCACTTTAGTCACAACTGTCGGTTAAGGCAAGAAAGTGATGGGATATATGGCGACATCCAACCATGTGACCTTCAGAATGGTCTAAATTTAATAATAAAGATAATACAGCCTACTGATTTTAAAGACCAGGGGTGCTATTCTTGAAACATTACGAAAATTTTCGTAACCGAAAATTTTCGTAATGCTATTTTCGTAATAGTAATGGTGAAATCATAATTTAGTATTCTTGAAACCATTACGAATACAGCGAAGAGAGGAAAAAAGAAATAATAAAATTTCGAGAGAGAAGATGAAAATGTAAGTTACTAAAATGGTATTCTTGAAATCCGGATTACGAAAATTTTCGCAACGGAACGTTACTAAAATTTTCGGATGGTTTTTTTGTTCCTTATTGCATTTCGTAATGAAATCATTTAGATTTTTGTTTTAATTATATTCATATAAGGATGTTTATAAAACTCAATAATTTCTGTTGATGGTTAAAAATAATATGTATTTACATTTCGCTAAATATTTATTATTTTATTACCACCAAAAAAGGGTACCTATTTGCTTATTATTTTCTTAAAAATAAGAGTAATAGCTACAATACTAATTGACAAATTGGGATGTATTTTTAAATGACGCATTCTGTAATTGGAATTGGATTCATATAATGTCACAGGTGGCTAATACTAATGGTACGTAAAGTCATTCAATCATACCATCATACCATAATAGTATCGTAGACAATACGATCGAAATTCATATCGTCATAGAATCATAGGACAATGCCACTACATAAAAAGCCGTGACATCAGTCTAAAAAGTCAAATCCCCAGGCGAATAAAGATTTTTATTTTCCTATGAAACGTAAACAAAATCATATGGGAATTATTTTGTGTTGCCTTTATTTTCAATTTAAATGAGCATTTTTATTGATAAATATAAATAATTTTAAATTAAATATATCGAATTGCAGCTTGTCCATAATTTTAATTAAAATTTATAAAATTTTAATTCACAATTTTGCGTTTTAGTAAATTGATTTTTATTCTCAAACATCGTCAGCCTCCGTGCTTTTTTTTTAAATTTCATTTCGTAGATTACTAGATTAGTTTTATTACTTTACCAATGCTACTACATAAACAGCCATGATTTATAATAAAACTAATCTAGTAATATACGAAAAGAAATTTAAAAAAAAACACGAAGCCTAACGATTTCTCTAAATTTCCCTAAATATCAATTTACTAAAATGCAAAATTGTTAATTAAAATTTTATTAATTTCAATTAAAATTCTGTACAAGCTGCAAGATATATGTATAATGTGTTTCGTCGGCAAGTGGCCGGCCGGAAAATTCGGAATACTTAATTAAAATTATCACAAAAAATCCTTTAAAGTGGGAGTCTCTTTTTCAAGTTATGGGCTCGATTTTAATTCTGTTTGCGGTTTTTGAAAGTTTATGAGTCATTTTATTTGATAGTTTGTGCACTTAGCCAGGTTTATTTAAAGAATGTAAAAAATTACGGGAAAAAACCATTTTTTTTTGTAAAAAAAACCTCTACTTTTTAAAAAACTGAACTGTAGGTCGAGAAAATATTCCATTAAGTTAATTATTTTAATTATTATTATTAATCTACAGCATAATATCTACAAATTGACAAAACTTTGTTACTAGCTAACTCTTAAAAATACCGCGCAAAAATCACCTAGAGAAAGTAGGGAAATTAAACAAGGAAAGATGTTTAAATTAAAGTCAAAGAAATAAAATAATACTGTTTTATTAATAATAAATAAAAATTTCTATTACAAATTATTAAACATTTTTAATTAAATGACATGTTCGAAAGGCTTTCCACCCTCTTGTAATCAAACAAGGCTCTCCTGATCACACTAGTTGTTGTCCAACGCAATTCTTAGGGGTTGACTCTTGTTTCTGCTGCAGCAGCGAAAATTCTTGCTCTCAGAAATAAAAATCTAGGGGCATAAGATCAAGGGACCTTGGCGGCCAGGGTACAGGACCTCCTCTACCGATCCACCGTGGATAATTTTTATTCAAATGATCACGTCTCATCTTTGCAAAATGTGCTGGAGCTCCATCTAATTGCAGCTGCATTCGCCTTCCCCTCAACAATGGCACTTTTTCCATGAGCAAAGACAACGTGATTCTTGAAAATTCTAATAATACGTGTTAATCAAGCCTGTTTGGTAGCACGTAATGTCCGATAAATTAATCGTAGATCATTCCCGCCCATACATTTATAGAAAATTGGCTCTGGAAAGCTGTCTCCTTTACGACGTGTGGATTTTCGACGGCGCAAACATGGAGGTTTCTATAATTTATTATACCCGCCCTGGTGAAAGTAGCTTCATCTGTCCACAATATTCTCCTTATAAAATTGACATCACTTCTTTGCTGTGAAATTATCCAGTTACAAAAAACTGATCTGGCACGATGGTTCACATCTCCTAGATGTTGAGCACGACGGAAGTGATAAGGATTAAGGCCTTCTTGACCTCGATATGCCTAACATTATCGACAGGCGACTGATACTTGTCGTAGGGTCAGCGCGTATTAATCGTAATAAATCCTCTTCCAACGTGTATGTTAATATTCACGCTGTATATTTGTTTGATCAAATTTTGAACTTAATACAAACTGTCCTTTTTATTATCACATAAACTTCAAATTGTTAAAACACAAAACACTGAGAGTACATAGTTTCACACTATCGGTTAGCGAACAACTGAACTATTTATTATTACTTACCAATTTGAGTGAAAATGATCGATTTAAAAGATTTGGTTAGATAACATCACTATACCTAAACGGCTACAAACGACATTTTTTCGACAAATTGGTGTTCGTATATTTTATGAGTTAGGTAGTAACAATGTTTTAATAATTATAAATAAAATAACCATGTCATGGGACATTTTTTCGATTTACAGTTCATTTTTTTAAAAAGTAGAAGTTTTTTTAAATAAAAAAATCGTTTAAGTAAAAAAATGTGATTTTCCCATAATTTGTTACATTCTTTACAAAAACCTGGCTTATTGTGCAAATTAACCAATAAAGTGACTCATAAGCTTTCAAAAACCGCAAACAGAATTAAAATCGAGCCCATAACTTGAAAGATATGAAGAAAAATGTGAAAAGCTATCACCAACACACAAGGGGTCACTTGCCGACGAAACAGATTGTATTTAATTTAAAATTATTTCTATTTATCAATAAAAATTTTCATTTAAATTGAAAATAAAGGCAACACAAAATCCCATATGATTGTGTTTACGTTCCATAGGAAAATAAAAATCTTTATTCTCTTAACACCATTACAAGTTTTTTTCATGGCTTTTTATGTAGTGGCATTGCACAGGATCATATTATCGTACTACCATACCATCAAACCATCATGCCATCATACACGACATAACATTATATCATCGTGCAATCGTACCATCATACAATCATATGTACCGTCATACCATAAAAGCCGATTGGTGGAAAAAAAAATTCTAAATCGGATAAGCGATTCTCGAGATATCATGGGTACAGACATCTAGACGTCCAGAAAGACGGACAGACATTTTTATTTTCTTTTTCGGACTCAAGAACTTCCAAAACGTCGAGAAAAGTGGTTTTGGATCAAACAAATTTTTGGCCATTTTTGACAAGATTTCAATACATTGGTCTATTTAGACCGAATTAATTTTCCCTTTAAGAGAAAAAGTAGCATACACAATAATTTTTAATATATTAAATTTAATATTAAATAAATAAGCCATTATTGACAAAAATTCAAAACAATTTATAATTTTAAGTAAAGAAAGCGTCCGCTTCGCTTAATATCCTCAGTTATACTAACATTTTTAATAATCTCTTTCGAAATCTTCTTAGTTTTTTATTCCTCTCTTCGTAATTTTCGTAATGGTTTCAAGAATACCAATTTATGATTTCACCATTACGATTACGAAAATATTGTGCATTACGAAAATTGTCGTAATGTTTGAAGACCGGTAATTTAAACTGATAAAACAAAATTGTTCCAAATGAACTTAATGAATGATAAAAATGACACTTTAAATTACACATTGCATTAATTAATTTCCATTCATTACAATTTTAACAAATAAATATAAAAGTTAAATAGGCAATATGGCTTTAAATAACATATTTTTATTTCATATGCAAAAAATCTCATACCCTTACACGTATTGTTTAAAATTAAAAGGTGGTCAAGTATTAAAAAAAGTATCTCAAGGTTTAGGACGGCATGTAAATACAAAATATCCTTTTGTCTAGTTAGGTAGTAAACAAAACCGAATGCATATAGTTATGTACATCGTTATCTCGAAATAAATAATACATATTTTTAAGAACACGTGAAACAAAGAAAAAAAGGTATGATTTTGTTTTCACTTTTTTATAAAATATTGAGAATACAAAATATTGAGTTTTATGAACATACTTATCAATATAATTAACACAAAAATCCAAATGATTTCATTACGAAATGCAATGGGAAACGAAAAAACCATTACGAAAATTTTAGTAACGTTCCGTTGCGAAAATTTTCGTAATCCTATTTCAAGAATACGATTTTAGTGTTTTCGTAATACTTTGACACTAACTCGCAATACGAAAGTTTTCGTAATGGTTCAAGAATAGCACTCCAGATGGTGTCATTAAGGGCCAAAACACCACTCAGTCCCAAGGACCCATTAATTCCTTTGTCTCCTTTCCTAAATAGTAGCGGAATCCATCGAGTGGGGGGTCGACTAAAACATTCATCCCTCGCATATTAAACGAAATATCCGATTTTATTGCCATCCACACATTCAATTACCTTGTCAATCCTGTCTTATTTTCATAAAAAACTTCATCACGCAGGTCCACAGGCATTATTGGCAGCTGTGCGGCAAGAATACTGGCCAATTAACGGACGAAGGCTAGCGAAAACGGTGTGCCACAATTGCATCCTCTGTTTCTGATTTTGAGCAAAAGCGAGTCTGCAGAAGAGGGGGGATTTTCCAACCGAACGTGTTACATGTGCGCCACCATTTTACAATGTTGGAGTCGACTTCGCAGGTCCTTTTTTTATACACCACAAAATACGAGGCAAGGGGCCAACAAAAGGATATTTAGCCATACTCGTATGTCGGGCAATAAAAGCAGTTCATTTGGAACTGGTGTCAGACCTGTCTTCAGATGCGTTTGTTGGAGCTCTGATGAGATTCATTTCAACAAGAGGTATGCGCAAAAAAATATTTTGTGATAATGGTACGAATTTTGTAGGAGCAAATTCTTCCTTACACGAGTTGTACCAGTTATTCAAAACTCAACATTGTAACGACGGTATTTTGCGCATATTCGCCCCCATTTCGGTGGGATCTACGAAGCTGCCGTAAAATCCGCGAAGAACCATTTACGTCGGATAATGGGGGATAACTCATCCCTAACGTATGAAGAGATGAATACAGCATTTAAGCAAGTGGAAGCTGTATTAAATTCACGGCCATTGACCCCACTATCACTAGACTCGAACGATCTTGAGGCAATTATTCCCGGGCATTTTCTAGGCGGACGACCTCTGACAGCAATTATGGAGCCGAATATCGAAAATGAAAAGGTGCCGTATTTAAAACGATGGAGCCCTGTTCAACAATTACATCAGCACTTCTGGTCACGTTGGACTAATGAGTATCTCCTACAAATGCCACCTCTGAGGTGGAAAATGGGTCGTGGGTTGGAGGTTCATCCGGGAAGCGATAAATTGGTTAGAGTGGTTACTCTAAAAACTCAAGGCGGCATTATAAAAAGGCCAGTAACCAAAATCTGTCCTTTTTCGTCGATGGGTACGGAATCGATGTTGAAATCTGGAAGCATTAAAGGCGGGGATGATGAATAATCTTCGTAATTTAATTTTTATTATACTTTTCAAATCATTCATTTTTTATTTTTATTATTACATATTGCATTTAAAACTTTTTCGTCACAACTTCAAACTTGCGTAGGTTATAGGTATATCTGACTGAGTTATTGAAAGCTTTTTGAAGCAAACCAATCCTTAGTGAATCACAGTGATGATAAATCACATCAAAGTATGTCTACTGCGGGATGACCAACGTTTTTACCAGATATATGTAGTCTTAAGTTCTTAAGTGAAACTGCTATTCATGCGTAGACCCAGATTACAAACTGTATCAACTAATGTTAATTTATCATTATTAATATATATGTAAGTCCGGTATTATACCCGAGTAATTGCTTCTACAAATAAACATCGCCTGTGTTTACTTTGTATTTAACATAAGACCATTTGACGTTGACCAAGAATAAATACTTCGCAGATCTTCATTAATTTTTGAAAAAATTTCATTTATATTTTCTAATGAACCACCAATATATAATTCAACATCATCCGCGTAGAAATGGAATTTTGAACCAGAAATGCAATCAGCTATATCATTATTGAAAAGGGAAAATAATATTGGCCCAATAATAAACCCTAAGGGTCTCCACAAGTAACCGAAGCTGTTTGTGATAATGACCCCAATAAATTTACAATCTGAGTCCTATCCGACAGATAGGAAGATAACAAACGAATAGAATAGCCCGAAAAATTATAAAATAATTAAGGATTTTGCAGGAGAAACTGATGAATAATAGAATCAAACGCTTTGGAAAAATCCAATGGGACAATTACCGCAAAAAATGTATGTGCATTAAGGATACACGAGAAATCATCTACAACATTAACCAAGGCGAAATTTGTACTATGAAACTTATGGAATCCAGATTGATAACGATTTAATAAATGTGACTCACTAAGATACAATAAAATTTGATCCTTTAAAGCCAATTCAAACACCTTAGATAGAATAGGGGTAATACTTATTAAACTTAGTTCATGTAAATTGTGAATTTCTTTACTTTTATTTAAAGGGATAACTATGGCCTTTTCCATAACATTGGACAATACGAGTTAGTAATAGCTCGTAGCTTATTAATTATAAAAGATACATAAGGTAAAATTAACGGCAGTATTAATTTTAGATACTTAAGGGTCATTCCATCATGTCCAGCCGCGTTTGATTTAATTTTTCGAATTAGATTCACTACATCAAGGTATGTGACGCATTTAAATTGAAACGGTAAATTTTGAAATCCAGATATAGAATCATCATTAAAATTCATTAATGGTAACACGGCACTAGTAGCTAGAAGGAATGGCTGCAAAATGTTACTTGATATCATCAGCCGAAAACGGTATAGTATTTTTAGAATTTTTATCAGCAATGCCAACTGATCTAAGATTATTCCAAAGCCGCTTCATGGTAATTCTTGGATTACCAATGGATTAAAATACTTATAGTTGGATTAAAATACGCTTTTTCCATAATTGATGGGCTTCATTTCTCAATGTGCTTAGTTTAATAATTTTAGTGTTAAGCCGGGGAGCGGTTGGATTAAAATCGAGATTTTTTTTTACCGGAATGCAACGCTGGTTTATGATATCTATAAAATTATGACATAAATTACAAATGTTGTCCAAATTAGCCATGTTTTTTAACATTTCAAAATTTAGTCAACAAAGGTGTTTTCCATTAGCTCCTCGTCAGTATTATCGTACACCGGGATATAGGAGTATGTTGGTTTTGGCCATTTGAACCTCACTCTACATGACATATAAATCAAATAATGGTCAGAAATCGACGGAAAGGAAATTTTGTCGAAGCGAATTATTCGATCAGAGTCAGCTTCATTCACCAGAATTAAATCTAAAAAATTTGATTCTCTTGTAAATTGAAATGGAACAACAAATAAATTGAGTATATTTAAATTGTCGTGAAATCGATTCGGGGTAGTATTTAAAACAAACTCACAATATCGTCGATGTCATTTAATATTCTTGGTGGTGGATTATAGCCAAAAATTACGGCATGCTTAGTATTTTTAACGTTTAGTGCGAGTTTACGACTATTTTCTGAAAAAAATTTTTCAGCAAATTCAATATATTTTAAATGGAAAACAAAAGAATTATGTACGGAAGGGGAAATTTGTTTACAAAATAGACTACGTCGATTGGTTGCCTGTTAAAAATTGTTCTTCAGATAATGGTCGTAAACTCGGCATTAGTTCTAAAATAATAAAGTCAGTCCCAAAACAAGACGATTAACACATTTGATATTCAAATACGATCTAAAATACGCAGCCACCCCACCTCCTGGTTTTTTCTTACCAGCAACACGATCATGAAGTAGAATTTTATAACCCGAAATTGCAACGCTAGAAGATGATATTTTTACCCTGTTAAAGTTAGCCGAAAGTTTCCAGCCGAAAGTGAAAAGTCGATAATGCAGATTATGTTATTGACATTCCAGCCGAAAATAAATCAGCCTCTAGAGTGTTATGTCTAGAGATAGATTGGATTGATGTAACTTGTCAATAGCTATTGCAGGAAAAAAATTGAGTTCAAATCTCCCGTGGGAAATCTCGGAAAATTCGAGATTCCAAAAATTATTAGAAAATTTGCATAAAATCAGCCTTTAGAGTGTTATGTCTGGAGATGAATTCAATTGACGTGATTACTCAATAGCTATCGCAGGAAAAAAATTCAGTTCAAGTTTCCCGTGGGAAATCTCGGAAAATTTGATTTTCCAAAAATTATTAGAAAATTTGTATAAAATCTGCCTCTAAGTTGTTATGTCTGGAGATGGATTTAATTGATGTGAGAACTCAATAGCTATCGCAAAAAAAAATTCAGTTCGAGTTTCCCGTGGGAAATCTCGGAAAATTCGATTTTCCAAAAGTTATTAGAAAATTTGTATAAAACCAGCCTCTAGAGTATTATGTCCTGAGATGAGTTGCATTGATGTGATTACTCAATGGCTATCGCAGGAAAAAAAATCAGTTCAAGTTTCCCGTGGGAAATCTCGGAACATTCGATTTTCCAAAAATTATTAGAAAATTTGAATAAAATCAGCCTCTAGAGTGTTATGTCTGGAGATGGATCCAATTGATGTGATTACTTATTAGCTGTTGCAAGAAAAAAATTCAGTTCAAGTTTCCCGTGGGAAATCTCGGAAAATTTGATTTTCCAAAAATTATTAGAAAATTTGTATAAAATCTGCCTCTAAGTTGTTATGTCTGGAGATGGATTTAATTGATGTGAGAACTCAATAGCTATCGCAAAAAAAAATTCAGTTCGAGTTTCCCGTGGGAAATCTCGGAAAATTCGATTTTCCAAAAGTTATTAGAAAATTTGTATAAAATCATCCTTAAAAGTGTTATGTCTGGAGATGGATTGCATTGATTTGATTTATCAATAGCTATCGCAGGGAAAAAAATCAGTACAAGTTTCCCGTGGGAAATCTCAAAAAATTCAAAAAAAGTGTCCAGCCGAAAGTAAGAAATGGATGAATAAAATCAGCCTCAAGAGTGTTATGTCTGGAGATGGATTGCATTGATGTGTCTTGTCAATAGCTATAGCAGCAAAAAAACTCGTCCAAGTTTCCCGTGAGAAATTTCGAAAAATTCATTTTCCTATTTCAGAAAATTTTCTAATAATTTTTGGAAAATCGAATTTTCCGAGATTTGCCACAAGAAACTTGAACTGATTTTTTTTCCTGCGATAGCCATTGAGTAATCACATCAATTGAATCCATCTCCAGACATAACACTTTAAAGGCTGATCTTATACAAATTTTCTAATAATTTTTGGAAAATCGAATTTTCCGAGGTTTCCCACGGGAAACTTGAACAGAATTTATTAATTTGACAGCTATTGACAAATTACATAAAAACGATTCAGCTTTAGATATATACTCTAGAGGCTGATTTTATTCCAATTTTTTATATTCTTCTGATTCTCCGATATTTTCTACGAAGCAAAGTTTACACGTAAATTTATTTACAAAAATTTATATTTATACATTTCTATGTATCCTATTTATTTTCGGCTTGAATGTTATATCATAATCTGCATTAACGACTTTTAACTTCCGGCTAGGATTAGACAATCTGCCTTACCATTTTTTTTTTACTTTTGGCTAAACTAACAAAATCTGCATAATCGACTTTTCACTTTCGGCTGTCAACTTTCGGCTAACTTTAACCGTATATATTTTTGGATAAAGCCAAATCTCACTCAAACACAAAATATCAAAATGTTTAGTCTGGCCTAAAAATTCTAACTTCATTAATATGTTTCACTAAACATCGCAGATTTAGATGGGCGATAGAAATAAACTCATATTCATCATTGCACGGTTTAAGTTTAATGGAGCTTGAAGGAGCTGAAGCAAGTGATGCGGAAACTCTAAAATTAAAAGTCAAATTACAAAATTGATTAGATAATAAAGTAATAGAATTAATTAAATTTTCGTAACACTTAATTAACGAGAACTTGATACTCTCATAATTGATAAATGGTTTTGTTACAACACCTGTCGGCCAAATCTCCGATGAATAAATTCTGTCAATGTGCAGTGGGTTCACTCCAATTGTATTTGCAATTAAGACAAGGCAAGATGCGTCGTCTGGTGTTATATTAATCTTTGTTGTTATGTGTCGTGTGATATATGCAGCTGAGGTAGAGAGATAGAGGTGAGTAGCCACAAAAAAATTTTGTCGAGCTACAGATCGCAAATTTGATGCACTTATATCCATTCCCACAAATTATGTTTCAAGTGGTGTAGTCTGGATATCATAAACATTTGTAGAATTTTCACTCACTTTTGCTTTACCCTCAAATTTTTTTTTAACTTGATTACATGTATTACATATGAATTGAATGTTAGGTGTGTTATTGCACATTTTGGCTAAAGCGACCGATATTGTTGAGCACTTCTGATGATATACATTATCACAGTTGCCACAGGTAATGAAGAAGTTGACAACGCTTGCATAATCACACTGTGCACATTTCAAGGCCATAACGTCAATTTTTAGTTTCGAATGTTTTATTTATTTTATAACGAACACAACTGGTCTTATAAAACACAATGTGATTAAAATCAAATCGATGGCATACGGTGGTCAATTTTATGAATTAAGAACTGTATAAAATATTGGTACCCTGTACTTAGAAAAATTATTGCAGTCAGACTGAAAATAACTTGGCTTGTTAAATGTTTATTAAAATTATACAGTTAATTATTTTTCACTAATTAGATCAACAGTACCAACGGATATCACTGGCACTTTTATAGAATTAATTTAATTTATTGTTAAAAAACTATTTATCACAAGCGATTCGCAATAATTTATTAAAACAATGATTCACAATTAATTAAATACAAATGGTTAATTTTATTTTTATTGTCACACAGTAAAAATTACGTCTGCTTCGTACGACGTTCAAAATAGATTCTACGAAAGGTGTCAGCAGACTTCCATAAAGTTTGTGAAATATTAGTGGTATACAGGATGGAGAGACATTCTGATTCACCCGGAACCGTTCTTGTTTTCCAAACTTTTGTTTGCATCGGGAAGAAATTTCTTCTATTGTCATGGTTTTAAAGAAATATTGATTCATATCGCTCAATTTAGAAGCGGCAATGCAAAAGGCCGGAGCAACCAGAGAAATAACTTTTGGAGCAAAAAAGGAATCAATTTTAATTAGATGTTTGGAATAGTGCGTTGCATTTTTTTTATTTCCCTCCCATGAGTCAGTATTTCTATCGTTAATATTTTAGTTAAAATATCAAACCTTACCTCAAATAGAAAGAAACTATTTACAAAATCGATTAATGTGTATGTTCCATTTGTTTCTAAAGACAGAGATATTTTTCTGGATTGGGTGGGTATGGAAAATCCAAATTGGCAATTCTAGTACTTGTGCTGCTCTAAAATATTTAATCCAGTTGGCTAATGTTTTGTTCTAAAAAATATTCTCACAGTCCAACCATAATTCCAAAAAACTCTTCAGACCAGGAAATAATAGTTAGTCATGCTGGAGACCTGTGACCGTGTTCCAGAATATTTATTGTTTATTTAATTTTTTTGAATGTTAATTAATTCATGTAATTTCTAATATGATACCGGTGATTAGACCATTTTAAATGTGTTTTCATTAACACGTAGAAGTATATTAATATTTACGAACAATCATTCAACGAAGCCGACTAATAGACAGAATTCTATTTATTTAATTTTTAATTTATATCATTTTAATAAGTTCCGAAGATTGCAAGAGAATTCAGTCCAGTTTCGAACTGATAAGCTTTTGAACATGAAAAAATCAATCTTCTCAACAGGCCGCGGCGACTGGACTGATTATACTACAGTTTACATTCTACATATACAGAATGTACTGTGCGTTATGGTACTAGCGAATCATACTAATACAGATAAATTCTCTTACAATGTTTTCTTCTTCACGACATAATCATAAGCTTATCAGTTCAGTTGTCTCTTGCAATCTTCGGAACGTATTAAAATCATATAAATTAAATATTTATTGAGTTTGAGCTATGGTTTTTATTTAGGAAATTCGACTTCAGATGGTATCGCTCATGGAATTCTTCAAAGCGAGCTAGAATTAATCAATTTAGTTAGGAACAGCTCCAAGAATTGACTTTATTGCTATAGTTTCATTTAGACAAGTGGTAATCTGCTTGAATTGGTTGTTCGTGGAAAAATACTATGGAATAGAGAGTAAAACACTTTTTTGCTATATCGGGGTGCAGCGTTACGAGTATATTCAGGTATTGAAAGATGTTGTGTTTATAGTGTAGTATTACTTTAACCATTAAAATATGCTTTCTGAATTTTGGGTAATTACTGTACAATTCAAATTGTCCCTTTTGAAAATAAAATTGTATTTGCAAGTCATACTTGACCTGTTCTAATCAAATTTTTTTTAAATTTAGAGTGCAACCTATATTACAAATAAATCAACCGATACATATTTCTATGGAATCAGTTTACGTGTAATTACTCGGATATTTACCTTCAGCACATTTGTAATGGTGGTCCAAGTTAACCTTAATCTGAGTTAAGCTCAACTAAATAATTTAAGCTTAAGCTTCATAAATTTTGACTTAGAACTCATATTGTAAAGCATGGTAAATCATATTGCTGCGGTTAATGCAGGTACCTAACATTACCCAAAAATAACATTAAACTTTATTCCCTTAATAATATCCGTCTATGATTGTTATGATAAGGCTATAATGACGGTGTGTCTTTACTATATATTTATTCTAAAAAACGGTTTTGTGTAAAAAAAATCACAATAGCGATTTTGAATATGTATAGCTTAGGGATTATCGTCCTAAATATTTCGTATAATTCATTTCATAACCAAATAAGCCGCTCTACCGCATTGCTTTTATATTGCTCGCATTCAATTAAAATTAAATATAACCAACAACCTTCATCACATAAACAAACCTGAATCCATGTACACGATAACAAAAACTAACTCGGTTATCAGCTAAAATCAAATTAAAGTATAACGCAGAATAAAAAGTAAAAAAAAAAAAAAAAAATACACAAAAATCGATATTCGCCACGACAAATAAACCGCACGTAAAAGCTCAAAAAAAAAAGTTTTCGCATATACAACAGAATTACACATACCTATGTGTACAATTTAATCAGATTTAATTTTTTTCGTGTTTTTTTTTTTTATTTAATTTTTGTATTGCCGCTAACACAATGTACATACATATGTACGTACATATATATTTACAAACACATAGATATGTATGTACGTATGATACAAAAAGTTTATGTTTGTTCACAAATATATATTGCAATCGGTATAACTATACTTGACAATTTAACAAAAATAAAACAAAGCACAAAAAAGCGCTTTGTTATTTTGGTTTTTAGGTATATGAACATATTTTTTTGTTGTCGTTGTACCATGCATCTAAATAATAAATAAATAACGTAAAATTAAATAAAAGCTTTGGTTGAATACTGAGTTTATGTATTGGAAAGCATATTTATGTGTATTCTACTTTTTTCGTTTTTTTTTTTTTGGTATATGACAATTTTGAAAAATGAAAATGAGATTGCGTGACATTATTTCATAATGCCGATTAAAATTTGTCATTTAATAAAGAAACTTTAATAAAAAGAAAAGCTTTTTCGCATATCTATACTTATATATAGACATTTTAGCTTTTTTATGATTTCATTATTTCCTTTTATGTACATAAGTACTAGGGACTAGGCTATATTATGAGTAAATTTACAGAAAGCTTTCGAAAGCGTTTTTCTGCAGGAAATATTATTTTCGTGTAATTTGTTTTTTTTTTTTTTTTTTTTTTTTTTTGTTTAATTAATGATTTGTATAAATTATATAACAAAAATGTTCATGTAAATAAAATTTTATTTATTTATTAAAATCAAATTAATTTAATTTGATTTAATTCGATTGATAAAATACAATTATTTTAATTCAATTATATATTACATAAATAAAACACTTGGGGTTGTTGGTTTTATTTTATCAAATCGGAAAATACAAAAAAAAAATTCAAAAATTAATAAAAATTAAAGCAATTGTAATTAGAGGAATTATTGGATGGTTTTGCTTTTTTTTTTTTTGTTTGTTTAAATCATTTAAAACACTTTGGAGCATAATTTTTTTGGTTTTGGTCAATTTATTGGTTTTTGATATGTACTGAGTACTACATCGATATTTTTTTGTATTTTTGGTTTGGTTTTGATATTATAATAGAAAATTTAATTAAATAATTAATTAATTTTTTATTTTAATTCATTCACCGCTATTTGCAATTTTTAAAATTCGTGGTTGGATTCTTTAATGCATTTTTAAATTTGTTGCCTGTACAAATATTATTAAAAAATTTCTTTAATTTACACGTAGATTAACATTTTTAGAACTCTAGCAAACCTAACTTTCTCATTCAATAATAAACAGTTAAAACTAGAGAAATAGAAAGTCGAGCTGAGACCAACAAAAGTAATTATAATAATTACATATTCATGCTATTTTGTTAAGTATCAACCTTCAAATCACACTTCTTAAAATTTAATTACAGACAAATTTCACAAATAATACTTAATGCTCTGGTCGTCCAAATGAGGCTATTACTCCTGAAAATAAAGTGAAGTTGCGTGAGGTAGCAGTAGTCATGCTAAAGATATCATTTGGAAGGGTTTACACTGTATTCCATGAACAATGGAGAAAAAACGGCAACGCATTGATTATTCAGAGTACTGTTTGGCACAGTTTACACGAAATAGGCAGGATTTAAATAAAAAATCCTTATGCAATTTTGACAGGTGCCATTTAAACCATCGATCGTACGAATACGCCATATACTGAAAGGCGCCATCTGTTGGTTAGTCCCAAGACTTAATGATATTTGTTTTTTAATAATTTTTCGAGATATTTAGCTGTTTGTAGACATTGACTTTTGCCGCAGCAAAGATTTATAGTAACATTCAAGGATTGGGATCAGCACTTCCTGCTTCAAGAATTTTACAAATATTAACATTTTGTCTATTTCTAGTTTCCCGGTAAATTTGATTACGTTTCTCGAAAAATTCTGGAATTTTGTATGCATCGAAACCAGAACCTCTTACTGTCTATTTACACAAAATTCTAAGAGTTTTTAAGTCCTATAGTCAAATCAGTAAAGTATTCTTTATTGTTTTAAATCTTTTAGTACACTCCATTTTGAGCTTTAGCTCATTCACAACAGAGCATACCAAAACTTTGTAATAACCGAATAATGAAAAGATGTTTTAGCCTTTGGTAAGTACTACTACAAACTACCAAAAGTCTTTAGGTAGTTAAATAAAATCGGGAGTTAATTCCGCAGTATCCCCAAAATTTGTTTTTTTAAAAAAGAATATTCCAAAAGTCATCATACCTGATCTATACATTTATAAATTGCTGCTCCTCTTTCCGTTTGACTTTAATTTAGAACTAAATTTTAATTTTTATTAATTTCATTAGGTTACATTAAGCATTGGACCTTCCTAGTTACCGCTGCCATATTCCGGGACATGAAGGCAGATGAAAAAGTCTTTTTCCTACACATTAGTACTTCATCTTTAGAACTGAACTTCTGCTATTGAATGAAACACTATAATACTGAGGTTCGAATCCGATCAAATCACCCATGTATTACTTGGTTTATTTAACTTACTGATTAAATCAATGAAGTGCTAATTCAAAAGGTGTTTTTTCTATTTTTTAATACTTCGCTATTACCTGACTAAAAATCTCCTAAATTTTTCGAATATAGAAAAAAATTTAGAAAATACTTAAAATCAATTCAAGCCTTAGTGTTCCTAGAAAGTAAGAGATTTCGTCATTTATTGCATTATTTGTACTTTTTAAAATAAAGCTCTATGAAATGAAATATTTTAACTAAACGTAAAATGTTGATACACATGTTAAGTTTTTACCATTTATTTAAACCAGTTTAACTGATAAACCCAGAAAACATGTATTATCTCAATTTGAAATATTCTCCCCACTCTTTAAAGGTTTATAAATATTGTATATAATTCAATTCAATTTTTTCCACTAAAGTTATCTTTTGAGGTAAATTCAATAAATCGGGAAGGCATTTTGAATGTTTTGCTTGTAGATTAAACACGTGAAGGCACGACATTCTATTTAAAGTCAAAAGTGATCATAAACTATGAACGGACAAAGATGGTGTGAGAAGCTATCAATCATTTCGATCACCAAATTATCTCTATATTGTAATGGTGACACCTAGGGTGTAATAGAATAAGTTAAAATAATAGCTCAATATTTTACTGTACTAAAATGAAATTTTCCATGATAAAGCTGTTCTAAATATTTCTACACTATTCTTACTTGAAAAGACATGAGCTTTCTAAAAGTTTGGTTTGCGTATATAAAACGGCGAATAAAGTCGGATTGCAATTATTAGTATTTGGTAAGCGATTATCGATAGTGAATTTTGTTGTAATAATTCTTGTGTGAAATAAATAAATTCGTTGGTGATAAATTGAATTGATTTTGTTTTATTCGCAATTCAGTGATACGAACCTTAATTGACAAGGCAAAACGAAACGATTATTATTATTATTATTTAAGGGCCATGCGGGCGGCCAGCCACCTCGCACTGCGACCTAAAAGATCTATTGTGCTGGACCCTAAATAATTATCCGTCCAGTCAATATTCAGGTTCTTAATGAGCCTGAAAATACTGCCTCCCGGTACGTGATACATACTATCTGGGCTTATTGCTCTCACTTATAGATGTTTAACATTGTAGCCCAAGGACTTCAAGAGGGTTGTCCCACTCCCGTATATTCCTAGTCCTGCCCTGTATTTTGTTTGATTTTACTTTTACGAGTTGCTGGAATTGCAAATCGTCTATAGGTCATTCAACTTTACTACAGGTAGGCTAAATAAAACTAGAGGGTGCCTGGTATCCAGAGTCCGCATATTTGGGACTGATTAACCTTTCAGCCATTCATCTATCGGCTTATGCTGTTCCACCTTTGTTTAGGGTTTTTGTCAAGGTTTTCTCCTTTAGCGCCGTACTTTAGCCGGTGCCAAATGGCCAACAATGTACCAAATGGCCTTAGTTACCAGTGGTTACCACGAGGAGGCAGCACGTACACTTGCGAATTGTGAACAGATTACCCCTTACACAATTGTATCCATCACGCAGCTGCCTAATGAATAGACTAGAACAGCTCACGTGATGCGCACCCTACTGGAAAGTTGCGATGCTGGTAGATTAATCTACGCAACTTTGGTCCCCTCCTCCAAAAGACGCCAAACCACCAAAAAACGTTACGATATGTATACCTAATCCACAGCTTTATCTCAGAAGGTTAATACTTACTTTCAAAAGTTGATATTGTCGACAATAACTTGAACGGTAATAATCTCTCAGAAGTTCCTACCCTCATTTTTAACAATCCTCAACCGTCGATTGTCCCCTCTTAAATAACAAACCTTGCGTTAAGCCAAATTAAAATACTCCTCTAAATAATTCTGCGAATAACACTTTGGATTATGGTGCAACTTGGTCGTTTCTTCAACGATTTTTTTTTTATTTTAAATTTGAAAATGTTTAGTTTAATTTCGGAAAAGATTTATTTGGTGTATCATTTCCAAAACGTTAAATTTGGATTGTAAAACGGATGAATTTCAAGTATGAAACGTTCAATTTCAAGTGGAAAATCTCTTTCACTAAAATTTTACTATGATTTGTCGTATTTATCAAAATTGTCAAAACGGGCGCTAATTACTTGTCAGAATCGTTTATTTTACAGTTTCTTTTAAACGACGTGGCACAATTAATGGAAACGAAAATTATTTTAAGAAATGTGTTAAACTAATTGATTTTTTTAATGATAATTACACATACAAATAAAAACCAATATTTTAAACCCATAAAGGTGTTTAACGATAAACTATGACTTTTTCAATTTTTGGAGTAAATAGCATATTTTAACCGCCTTTACTGATGTGTGCAAACAGCAAATTTTAACCGCCTTTACTCTGTAAAATTATTGATTTGAACTGGTCGTAGCATTGATTATCAGTATCTGCTTGTTTGTAAACAACAAAAATCATGAGATATTTTTTTCCCTTTTTAAGGGGGCATAGCAAATCATGAAGGGATATACATAACTATTTTTCATATAATGATGTTTTGTATTTAATTGAACACATCATTGTATGAAAAATAGTAAAACTCCTTCATGATTTGTTAGACCTCATTAAAAAGGAAAAAAAGATTAATTTCACAATTTTCATAGTAAAATTTTTCTTATCTAGGAAAATTCATATTTCGATGCTTCCATCAATACTATGACAAGTCAAAATCAGAAATTTCACAGAAAACGACATTTTTTTTTTTCTATCTGAAGTAAAGGTTTGTCGCACTTCAATGTATCTAAACATTTTTAGCAGGTGCCTTAATTTTTTGATACACTTTCATGGCTACTAAATAAATGAATTGAAGAACTTAAGCTGGACTCAACGGCCGAACAATTGCATACGTAAATATAAGTAATAAATGTAGCTAACTCGTTTTTCGGAAGGTTTTGTGTGGTGAGTCAATTATGACTTCACAATTCACAATGTAGCACTTAAAAGCTTTCGTACTATTATTAAAACAAGATATATTCAAATTACATTTTCCTTTTGTTTTTGTATTTAATTATGAACACATAAAATTATTTGTTAGATTTAGAATAATTTAAATTTAAAAATTAATTAACAAGCACAGTGTTTAGTTTATTGCATATTTCTGCTTTTGCCGTTTTGATTTGTCTGAGGCTTGGGCTCTAATGAAATTTTCCAGCTTAGAGGAGATCAGTATCTCATTGCACTGAAAGACAGTGCTTGGTATAGAATTTATTGTTGTTTAATCTTCGTTAGAACTTCAAAAAGAACTACGAAAATTTAATAAAGCTAGTCAATAAATCCTCTACCTAAAGAAGTAATACTCAAACAGTGCTCAAAACCCTAAAATTAACATATGGGACCAAAATAAAAAGTTTCCGAATATTTTTAACGATTAACTTTGGATTCTCGCGCATATTTTCCAAAATATTTCCCGAATTGCTATATTTGACGATAGCCGTTCTAATACCTCTAGTAACTACCCATCTCGGGCAACCATTTTGAATTAGAACATCACTTAATATTTTGAAATTTTCGGCATGAAAATGAGCTAGCAAGAAAATTGTGTTATTTTTGTAAGATGATAGAAGCCAAGAGTCATTACCTATTACTATAGTATCTAAAACGACTAAATGACCCTGATTTTAAATTTCATATGTAACTCCATATTCGTAGAGTAAAACTATTAAATGAATCCAAAAAATTTTAAATTTTCAAATTTAGAATGGCCGCAATAATATCATCAACTTACCGGTAAAAGAAGATAGGTTTGATGTAAAATGTTTTTAATACTTCGGTTTCACTGTGGTCCCTTACTAGGTTTTTCACTGTCCTAAACATGTGTCGCCGAAACAAAATTCGGTATGATCTAACACAAATTTTAACGCCATTATAAAATTGTTTGACTCCAGATTTGTATTACTACATGGTTTTATGCCATTCTTTAATTTTTTAACAAAAGCATTACCAAAGACGAGTTATTGTTTGTGAACAATGAGACCACATCTAATGATTTAAAATGAAGGACAAAAATTTGGACATATTGTACAAAGGTCAACCTAAATAGCGTACAATTGACCTCAAAGGAATATAAAATTTGTGCACTTTTGGCAAACTATACATCATTGATAATTTTTTGTCAATTTTTCTTGAACGTTCTTAAGAGCCAATGATTGCATTTAATTAAGATTGCATTGAAGAAATTCCAACTTTCCGCATTTCAATGTATGTAAGTGTTGTTGTCTGACAGTTGTTAGCTAAGAATTTATATCATAAAAAACCTGGTATGGCTTCCATCATCTTACAAGATTAAGATTTGGAGCCCTTAATTTGGTAAGTGATGATACGGGTGTTATTGCAGAGATTAAGGGATTACGAGTATTTCGTAGAATAATACAACAGATCATGGTTTAGTTAGCACAATTGAATGTTATATGGCAGCTATATTAATGAGTAAAGATGCAATTCCGATTTTCACGCAGGTTTTTCAGTTGCGTATCGTATCAAAGTTAGGGTTGATTTTATTGATGATGATTTTAATGTACGTTCAACTCAGCAGATATGGAAGTCCAGTAATGGTATTGCCGAAAATAGATGGTACAATTCGACTATGCATAGATTGCAAGATTACTATTAATCAGTTTGTTTCGACCGACCGCTATCCACTGCCTCAAATTGAGGATATTACCATAAATATGATGTATATAACCACAAATACACATAACGGTCGGTTTTAATATACCAAACTCCTTTTTATGGCTTCATCGGCACAGTCAATTTTTTAAAGTGTACTCGATCAAATTTTAAATTACATATATGGATGAAAAATCTATTTGAATTTCTTCAAAACTCAGATAAATATCTTGGCCATATTATTTCGGATGATAGAATCTGACCAGACAGAACAAAATCGACGGTACAGCTAATCGGCATCGACCACAAAACATTGAACAACTTCAGTGATTCCCTTTTGAAATATTATTAGTGTTTTTTACCAAATTAATCTTCAAAATTATATGTCTTATATAATCTTCTAGTCCAGATAGGGGTGGCTGCTTTCCATAACTAAACGAAACTACTTACAGTTCCATAGGGATTCATTAGCAGTAATCTTTGGCATAAAAAAATTTGAGAACTATTTTTTAGGAAACAAATTGTAAATTGCACAGACTATCAAAGCCTGCAGGTAATATTTTACCGAAAAAGGTACACTCCGTCCATAGCAATAGCAAGCCTACAGCGATGGACTGCCTACTTATCAATATTTTTGTTTGAAATTAAATTTAGGAATGCAAAAAATGTTTTAAATGTAGATGCGTTATCGCGTTTACCGTTAACAGAAAACGCGGCAGGTCACATTCGAATTTACTATGTATTTCAACCAAAATAAGGATTTTCATTTGGTGTTTGGATGGCGTCCAAAATTGATTCATGGTTATGCAAAAAATTAGTTTCCAAAGCTATGCTTTGTATTGAGGATAAGTATTTATTTTATATGTAGAAGTCGTTTAGTACTTCCACTGTTATTCAAGTCCTTTTAGTAGTATAAACATATTGCATGAAACTCATGCTGGCATGGTTAAAATGGAAATGGTGGCAAGATAATATTTTTGGTGAAGTGGTTTCGCAAACAATATCAAAAGATGAAAAAACTGCTCTCTTAATTGAATATTCCTAGTGAAATTGTTACCTCAAAATGGCAGAGAGTAGGTTTCCCATGGAGCGTGTCCATATAAATTGTTTCTATTTCCGAGAAAAATTTTTCTACACTTCTTCGATTCATATTCAAAATATGTAGATGTGGTGCAAAAGAACCTTACAAATGCATGTAAATTAAAAACCGCTAAATATTTTTGTAAGTCTAGGATTATGTTCAAAACAATAAAGGATAATGGTCCTCCCTTTAATATTTTTGAATTTAAAACGTTTTACTGTAACGGAAGGAGGCCGACAAAGATTTAGCAAGCTACCTTGGGAAGGGACGGGGGATATAGGGGAAGGGGGAGGTATGGGGCGGATGGTTGGGGGGAGCTACTAAAATGAAACTAATAGATGAAGAAAAACAAAATTCGAAGGATGCTTTATGCATCGCTGCAGCTGGTGACTTTAGTGACATGCAGCTGGTGACATTTGTACCTCTAATTATTTTCCTTATCGGTGTATAATTTTATAATTTTTAATTTGGATACCAGTCAAGGTCATTGCTACGTATGAAACGAAGTCGAAAATAATCGAATACTATGTGAAATTGGCTCATCCTTATACTTTCTTTTTGTGGGCCCATGCCAATTCGAAAATAGGTATTGTTTAGTTTTCAGATGAGTGTAGGTCCAAAGAAAAATCAGTATATTTGGTACAGCAAAGATGCTTTATCTTAAGCTTATTTTTATGCTTCTGTGCCTCAGAATGTGACTGTTGTCGAAATGGTGTAGTTCACCTAAAACTATCGGATTATTACTAGAGAAAATTGGTTGGTTGTGGGGTTTAGATGTTAGATGTTCACTAAACTAAATTTGTTGGTGCCCCATTACAAAAACTGACTTAAAAACTGACAAAAACCGATATTAAAATAAAAAATAAGTGTTAGTTAAAAATATTGTCTTACTAAAACATCCTTAGATAATGGATATAATGTACCATATAGTGGTTGGCCAATGACAACAAAAACAATATATTGAAAAATTGTTGTAATCTAATAAATTTTACTTGATTTTTTTATTTACAACTCATTGCTCATAAGCAATTCTTGACATGAGTATCTATAAAAATTTTAGGGAAACTTAAATTTTCATTAAGCTGTGGTAAGGCGAACAATTTTATTGGAGGATCTCAACTTAGGTCGACTATTAAACTATGCCTTTGAAAAAGCCTTAGTTCCCATAGTCGATATTCTTACAAATATAAGCTGAAGTTACTAGCTACATGAGGGAGAAATATATCGAATGGAACAGTCAATGATTCCACTATTGTCTTGTTACAAGTGTTTCTTTTATTTTTGTCAGTTTTAATATCAACTTTTTTTTAGTTGCCTTCTTGCAAAGAAAAATAAATTATTCCCTCCAATAATTTAGCAGTTTGGTTTTAAAGTCTTAATGTCTTTTGCTTACCTCATTTAACTAGGCAAATTTCTAAATAATGGTATTCTCCCAAGGAATATGTTACTGTCACCTGTATTTGCCATGTCAAAAAAAGCTAAACGAATATCTCTAGTTAAAATTATTTACTATTTTAAAAATAGTGAGAAGATTAATAATCGGCGTTAGTAGGTGAAATTCTCGAAAAAGGAGTAGCGCTCGCGAGTAACGAACTGAAGGATTTAAAATATATTTAGAGTTCTCTTTTCGATGATTTAAAGCCGTCCAATTTTAAATTTAGGTAAATCATTTTAAACCGGATTTAAATTAAGTAACCTGGAGTAAACAATACTCTTGATTCGGACAAAAGCGATATTAGTGATTGAATAACATGAGGCGAATCGTACGTGGCATAGAAATTTTCATTATTTGTGTTGTCTGTGTACCTATCAATACAATTACATTTATTTTCCTAACCATCAAATATCCATCAAAAATTTATTGTACTGAAGGTTTATGTATATTGGTTGCTATCTGCCGGATTTCTCCACGTGTTACATGTCACCGAAACGAGTTAAATTGGCCTATTTCGAGACTTTAATTTTTAAGTCGTTTAATAATTATCGGAATAAAGTGGCAAACGGAAATTTCTCGCAGTTTCGATCAGCCTCACGAATGTTAACGTTTGCATACGAAAAGTTGTACCTTGCAATATAATAACCGCTGCAATATCAGAAATTTTACAAATTTTGGACAAAGTCAATGGTTTGGTAAACTAGGTGATAGGGACAGTGGTTCATTTGAAGTAATGAAAATCAACCATAATCGGTTTGTGGCTTAGCGAAAAATCGAATGCTAATAAAAATCTACTGAGTAGCTTTAGTACCAGCCAGCCGATACAAATTTTTTCGAATATAGTTCGTGCATGACGTTTTAGGTTGGATGTAGTATGACTGGCGTAAAACGTGTAGAAATTCAGATTTTATCTCTTTATGTGGTGTGAATGAAAATTAACGGCCCTACAATAGCGAACTGTTCAGCAACGGATTAAGTAAATTTGCCTGTACATATAATCGGTTTTAGTGGCAAACAGCAAAATTGAATCTTGGAAAACGTTTAAAATATAAAATTAGTCGTCGTCATGGTCGAATGGTTTTCTTCACCACCTTAACCTAACCTAGTTCATAAGAGATTTGGTAAGAATACCAAAACATCTAACTGAAAATATTGCCTATCAAAATTCAATAGGCCTACAAACAGTGGCGTAACTAGTTTTGAACCAATTCAGTAAATTTGAAGAACTATTTAATTAACATTTCTAACCATAAACCAGAGGTCATGTAACATTAGTCACATTCAATTCGACTTCGATAGAGTTTTGTCACTTGTTTAAAGAGTAGAATTATTTTCAAATTTGTTTCTCTATATTAAAATTGTTTTTGCTGTTACCATCAGCTTGCTCGAATAAATCAAAATTGAAGGAAAGGAAAAGCTACTCACCAAACTGAGATTTCAATAGAAAAAACGTAAATAAAAAGCAAAATGGATTACAATTGTATTGTTAAACCATAAGAGACATAAATTCTTTCGAATTCGAATCAAAGTTACAACAACCGGCCTTAGATGTTGCCCTCGATAATGAGAAGATGCTGTTGTTGGATACATATCCTGTTTTTGGGTATGGTGTAATTTAGGAAGTAGAAAACATTCACAGCGGTAGCGAAAAAACATTTTTCGACGATGGGGCTCACACGTCTACTAAAAACTGTAAGCCATATAGAAACCCCTTAATATTATACAAATGAACAATATGAAATTTAATATTCTCTGAGCTACAAACTGTACGAAAAAAAAATCTAAAAAATCGGATCTTATACTTTGCATACCAAGGCATATACGAACCATTTCAATTGAAGAAAAAGGTAGAATTGTCGGACACAAATAAGTAGCATATTCAGGCCATATTCCAATATGCTAAGTAACATCGGCTATTATAGAGAATTTTAAAATTGGTTGAACTGTCATTGCCATTATTTACTGAAGAGCGTATAAAATCACAAATAGCAATAGTTCCAAATAAATGACCAAAAAATCGGAAGCAAAATCCTAAAGTGTTAACTAAAAAATGTTAATACATTCTGTCAAAAAAGTACCAGAAATTGATTAATAAAACACAACTTTTAAACTCAATCATAAAAATGTATTTTGTCGCCCTCAAAATATTCCCCATTCGAGGATATACACATATGTATGACAACGTTTTTTAAATCATCGAAACATTTTTTATAGGCAATTTTCAATGGAGTCAAAACGAGTTCCGCAGAGTACCAATTTTAGTCTGGGAAACAGGAAAAAATCACTTGGTATTTATTGAGATGTTAGCCTAATATTCATTCACAATCGTAGCTTGGTTTGATGGTGCGCTATCGTTGTGTAAAATCTATAAGTTTCTCTCTCATAATTCCGGTCACTTTTTCCGCATCACCACAAGAAATTTCGTTTGCAACTAAAAATTTGAGGCAAATTCTTTGTTCAATAAGTTCGTTATCATGGTAAAAGTCGCCATGCACTAATGAAATCGACTGATTTAACTAACTGCTTTATACAAACTGGTTGACATATTGCGCTCAAAGTTGGCATCACAATGAACGACAGTCAGAGCAAAACAGAAGGGAAATTTCCGGTACTTTTTTGACAGAATGTATTTTGTGATATTTTTAACAGATTAAGTTTAAGACACTGAATTATTTATTTTAGACATTATTTTTATGAATTGATATTTTTGTACACTGAATTTGAATTATTATAACTATTCTCTATGTATTCGTAGTAAAACATCAATATTTGGAAACTCGAGAAACATTAAATATACATATCGACACATTTTTTATCACTTTTAGCACACATGAATTGGTGTTCGGAAGGCCTGGTATTATTAAATTCCTATTTTAATTTATTTTAATTATGAATATCTTTATCAACCTTTTATGCACCAAATGGACTTATCATTTAAAATCATACTGATATACCGGTGATTCAATGATTGCTAGACATAAAAAAACAAGATCGAGATCTACAACTTGTTTGGTGGAGATTTTCTTCAAGTAATTTACGGTATTGTCAGCACGTCCTATCTAGCCATACGTACAGCAAGTGAAGTTCTGCAACGTGATTTTTATGTCAGTGATCTGCTGTCAGGAGCTGATGCCTTGGCTGAAGCATGAAATCTCAAGACAGAATTGCAATCATTATTGGCAGTTAGTGGTTTTGAACTGTGCTAGTGGAATTCGAGTTGGAGCTCCAAAATGAAACAAAAAATTAGTGCTTGTAATTCGATTGGACACCTAAAATCACAATAAACCAATTGAATTGGGTGAGTAAAACTTATTGGCAAAGGTAATTAAACGTAATGTTCATTTAGAGATATGAACATTTTATGATTTGTTGGGGTTATATTCTCCTAACTAAAATTTGCATTGTCAAAGTTAGTGAAATTTTCGAGTATTTAAATGGCTCGATGTGCCAATCATCGAAAGTTACTGATGGCGGATGGAATCATCTTTATTTGTTAAACGCTTTGTGCATTCTTTACTAGACGTTCGAGCTACATTCCAATTATTCAGAGGATTTAAAAATTGATCTGAAGCATGGTGAATAAAGTACAAAAGAACTGAATAAATTAAAACTTGTTTTAATAAAGGTTGTTCCAGGGTTGGGGTATGAAGTGGATAACAAAGATTAATTTGGGGAAGTATAGAGTGGTAAATCATAAAAGTTAACTGCGCTCATTGCATCCGTTTGTAAACATCGGATTGTTGCGTGTCGGGGGTAGACATCACCACGCTGATATTCCATTCCTCCTCGATCAGTGTGAACATTACTTTACAAATTTCGATTTTAATACTGAATACCCCGCAGTCGTAATTAGTTTAAGAAGGTAGTAATTCAGTGAATTATTTGCTTCCAATACAAACCAAAGGTTCGAGAACATTTGATGGGATCATTAACATAGGTCGCGTCACAGCACAGCGAATTGATTTTTAAGGGCCATTTTATTAAACATTGAAGTGTATCACGAGCTGCGGCTTACGGCTCACCGCGCTAAATTGTGCGCTGATTTTTTTGCATAACTATACCTCCTCGATCAACTCGTTTTATAGGTCTTTGAAATGCGACTGTTCACTATGCAAATATCACTTTTATCGATTGATTTGAATGTGCTGACTCCAGCGGAATTTTTGGTTATTGGTCTTTTGGAATTTGTACCTAACGTATTGGTTTCTTATTTGAATATTAATCTCCTTACTGCATTTGCAACGTTTTTGGAAACGATGGACGTCTTAAAATATGGATTATCAAACTAAAGTAGGGACCATCAAAACCAGCAATGACTTATTCAAGCAAGCGGTTACCAAACTTGGTCCATTATGAATCGATTATTGAAATAGGATATATATGTATGTGGGATATAATATTTTCTGATTTATAAATGAACAATGACAATAAAAAATTCACGGATTTCTTTATCATTTTATTAGTTTACTGAAAATCATTTCTCATCTAACGAAATTTTTGATCTGGAACTGGAACTAATTTGAAATAAAGTGCTTAAGCCTAAATTCATTTATTCAAGTTGGTTGGATTGCATCGTTTATACAGAATTTTACATTACATGTTGATTCACCAGATTTGTCCATTGAGCTCGTCAAGAAAATGACAACTTGACGGAGTTAAAAACCGACTTAAAAGTATGTTATCTCGCTGGACACAAAAGAGAGATAACAAATATTTAACTCGGTTTTTAACTCCGTCAAGTTGTCAGTTTCTTGATTAACTCAATGGACAAATCTAGTGAATCAACCTTAAGGGTGACGCATATTTTATTTTTAATAAAAAAACTTCTTTATAACATATTGAGCTAATTTTTATTTCATATGAAAGTAAAATAAGTACCATTTATGCACGAGTGACTAGGATGAACCAATTGTTCCATAAGTACTTTGCGGTATAAATTCGCAATTTCGCGATTTATGTTCGATCTGAAAGCTTTTAAGGACTGCGGCTTATTGGAATATGCTATTCGCATGACCTAGCCCAAATAAAAAAGCCTAGCCCTTGTGTCTATACCCAAAAAACAATATACACTAGTCTATATCCGGCCACCCGGGTGGCCACCTCTATATTGTCGTTAAAATCGAAATATTTTATATTTGCCTGTGTGTTATTGCCTTTATTTATTTTAGTATAGTATTTTAACCGTCAGAAAACGGAAACAAAATAATAAATGGGGAATTCCCTGATTAATACTAATAAAAGAGAAATAGAAAAAAAAATCGTTTAGGTGAGTTGCGGAAATTAGAGTTAGTAGTTATTGGTATTCAAATGAAAAGGTTGTTTGCAGAAGAAGTTTTTCGGCGGATCGCAATTTAGACAGTAAGAAAGGAAATGTGACGAAAGCGAATAAGTACTTGATTTCGTTGGCGACAGCTCAGAAGGCTAGTGGCTTCCTGCAGCAGCAGATAGAAACGCGGACGATTCAGACATAGAGGACGTATACGAAGATCTTGAAGTTCGAATTGAAGTATCTGATAAAAAGATTTTCAGCGATAGTGAAGTTGAAGTAGAAGATGAAACTGTTAGTGATAATAGGATTAATTCACCTTTTCTAAAAAGGAAAGATGGATCGATATGGAGGCAAAATCCTTCTCAAAGGCAAACATTGAGACATAATATTCTCAGGAGTCAACGAACAGGGCCATTGCGATCGACAGAAATGTTTCCTGTAAAAGATACCTCGAAGTGTATATTTTCGGAAGTCATGTACGTGAAATAATCATCAGACAAACAAACAAGAAGGCCAATGAGGTTTATACAACACACAATTTTTTAAATCCAGATAAGCCACCGAAAAAGTAGAAATTATTGACCGAAAAGGAATTTGATGCCTTGACGTTCGACTACATCGAATCCTTTATATTGCGCGACCACGGGATTGAACTAATTTTGGGAAATATCCCGATTTCTACGCTCCGACAATCAGACCGATAAAGCTGCTGCTATAAGCGAAATATTCGAACTTTTGAACGAAAATTGGCGCAAAAATTAAACACCATCTGAATGCGTCGTAGTGGATGAACAATTGTTTCCAATACATGCCGTTCAAATCGGCAAAATATGGGATCAAAGTATGGTGGGTTTGCGATGCTGCTAACTCTTATCCAATAACGGGGCCGATCTATACGGGTAAACAACTATCAGGCAGGGAAACCAATCAAGGAGAACGGGGTGTGAAGGACCTATACGCCCGCTTCAAAGTGTCCGGGAGAAAATAGTAACGGACATTTTTTTTACAACATTGCCGCTTGCTCGTTTGTTGATCTCTAGGGACTTATCAATAGTTGGGACCTTACATAAAAAATAAACCCTGTATTTCAAAATAAATGTTGCCATCCAGATCCCGTGAAATCTATGCTTTAATATTTGGATTCAGCAATGACAATGTTACACTTTGTTCGTATGTCCCCAAAAAAAAAAAATAGAAGTGTATTATTATAATCTAATCAACACTATACAGATAAAGAATGGAAAGACAGAGACAATGGAAAACCGGAAATTATTCATTATTATAATGGTGAAAAAGGTGGGATAGATAATATTTACAAGCTGGTCACACATTATTCAACTAAACAAAAGTCGCAAAGATGGCGTGTAGCATTTTTTTACAATATAATTGATGTTGCTTGTGTCGCGGCTTACAAAATTTACACGGAAAACAATCCGGCTAGATTAAATAAAACACAACTGTCGAAAATTTTTGAATGATGTAGTGCTTCAATTAACTCTAACGCATGTATTAGATCGATCAACTATACCAAATGTATGTAGAAATTTTAATTCACGCTCAGGGATAGAATGCATACTTGGTAAACCGCTTCATGCACCAATACCAAAACAGGAACTGCCAACGTCTGGAATATCTAATGTGTTGCGCGACAGCGATGACCGAATACGTCAAGTTGGAAAATGCTGGTTTATCTTAAGATCCCAAAAAACGACGATATACCCGAAAATCCTTTTATGTCTGTAGAAGACCAGTGTATGTTAAACACACGAACACTCAAATAAAATGTTCTAAGTGTTAATAGTTTAATAATTTTATGTAAATTTTTACCAAATTGAACTTTGTATTTATGTGATACTTTTTGATTTTTTCTGTGATGAAATGTTACTATTGACTTAATCTTGTCAAATTTATTAAATATAATGTAAGCTAGACAATAAAATATTAACAAATACCATATTCAGCGTTTTTTTTTTATTTGGCCACCAAAAAATAAGTAGTTCTTGGATGACAAGGAATAGGGATAGTCTAACTCTGAATTTGCAAAAGTTATGAGCGTTTTAAATCGAAATGGCCACCCGGGTGGCCGGGTATAGACACAAGGGTTAGAGGCGTTAATTCGCATGAATGGTGACAAATTCCATTTTTAGAGATAATGTGTTCACCGACACGGACGAGTTAAAACGTCAAAATCAAACCCTAGTAAACTTTACGACACACAAAAAAAACCTAATACATAAATGTGCTGCCCAAAACTTGTATAATGGAATTTATAAGTAAAATTACTGTTTGGTGCTAAATAAATTAACAGCTTTTTCTAGCAGTGATCGATCTTATTTTCCATAGTTTAAATTCTGCATGCCAAATTTTCCCACCTGCCTATCACACAATAATTAACTGTTCAATATAGGAGTTGACTACATCATTTCCATGAATTTACAAAGAAAATTTGAAAAATGCACAGCGAATAAATTTTACCACAAAGATTTTGGGTTTCCCAAGATCTTGAAAATTTTCATATTTTTGTAAAAACGTTTGATAATAAAATTCTATAATTATGAATGTTATCAAAATCATTATTGGAAGCTTACAATAATTACCTCATGTTTAACCTGTTGGTTCAGCATCTATTATAATATTCCAAAATTTTGCAAACTTTTGCTTTTCGTTGAAAAGTTCACAACTAAAGCGGTAAACAAATATCACTTGACTTAGGAGAGCTAGACTTAAATAAACTTTTCAATTACAAATTAATTCAAAACCTTAATTAAAATGTCACATAACTTAAATTTTCTACAAATAAAATGTTTTATTAATCTTTAACGTCATCCTACTATATAAACTATACTACTAACTAATAATCATATTTAATAAGTGTGCTCAACAGGTTACAACAAAAACCAGGTTACAAATATTTTCAAAAAAAAAAAAAAAAAATTTATAAACAACAAGTGTTTTTTATAAAGAAGCCAACAAACCTATAAATATATGTTCCGAACACGCTAACATGACAATCAATCCTTAATACATATATACAAAACATAACATAATGTAACATTACATTACATTACATTTATATCAAATGTTCAAATTTAATTAAATTTTCGTTTTCCTGAAGAAAAAAAAAACTCTATTCATTCCATCTTATTTCGTTGTCATTAAATTTAAGCTCACCGATCCATTAACATCTGTGTCACTCTCTTTAACAATATAACAACAACACCACCATAACAACAAAAATAAGCAACACTTCGCTGAATATACATACATAAACGTATGTATTTCCACATTTTTTTTTTTTTATGGAAAATTCGATTCAATTTTCTCATACCTCATCAACCCTAAAAGTTCGCTGCTTCTCCATCATCTTAAATCGCGTACTGTGTGTGTGTATGTGTATAATGTATGAAGTACACAAAATTTATTTTAAAATACAAGAATGGAATTTTGTTAAAAAGTATATAAAATAGGTGTCGTATTTTCATCTACCTTTTTTGCTTATTTAGATGAAAACATTTAGTATTTTTGGGAGCTTATCATTTGTGTCAAATGAAAACTTATTTAGTAGAAATTCAAAAGAATTTGTATTTGCCTACGTTCGTTCGTATGTTCGAATTGAATGGAAATTTTGTGTACTCTACACGTTTTTTGTTAATTTAATTAATTTTGCTTTTTTTTCGAGCATTTTTATTAGGATTAAATATTAAATTAGGATTAAATATTTTGTAGTTTAAAATTGCTCATGACTGTACCTTTTTTTTTTTGTTTTGTTATGACAACCTCCGTGTTGTGTTTTGAGTGCAAACAACTCGATTTTTTTTCTTTTTTTTTGCTTATGAAATATCCATTGTGTATGGCTTAGTATCGTGAATTTTGTGATTTTTGGTATGCCTGTTTTCTAGTAGTGAGATTAACGACTGATTATTTTCATCCATATAATAAATTCACAATCACTGAGTAATTTTTCACATTTATCACCATCACAATATTCTTATATAAATTTGCTTTTTAATATTTCACTTCAATATTTTTACGACACTTTAAATTATTTACACATGTCATGTAATAATAATAAACACTCACAAAATAATTTGCTACACAAAAAAAAAAAACAATTTTGGATAATCGCACGCACGAAATAGCTAGGTAACCAAACACAACAAATTTACTCTTTGAATCAAAAATAAATTTTTTTTTTTTTTTTGTCACTTATCCCACAAACGAAATGAATTTTGTGAAAATAAAACTTGAAAATAGAAAAAATAAATTTTCTTTTTTTTTCTATTTTTTCGATAACAATGAGAAAAAATTTCCATCCGTATTATACGAGCTGATAACCGGGACTACTTTTGAGGAATTGTAAAATTTTAGAAAATATAAAAATCATTTAAGTTCGTATTTCAACCGTTTTTTTTTTTTTTTTTTTATTTTATTTCCAAATTTTCTTTATTTTTCCTTTTTTTTTTTTTTGTATTTCGAAAACTAACAGCGATTTGTTTAGGGGAAGACGATGCGCGAATAAACTATTTCTCCGACGTTTAACGAAAATTTTTCTTTTTTTATTTTGTTAACTTTATTGTACATTGAAAATTTGAGTTTAACATGCGCACTATGTGCTAACGAATCCGTGATTCCGTTTTTACCCCTTAACGGTTCTAGTAAGACTAGAAAATGAAATAATTATTTTCCACCCCAATAGGTTACAATTCAGAGGGTATAGGAAAAATCATTTAGATTTTTGTTCCATGTTGGTTATGGGTGATTGTTACAATCAAATTTATTTAGTTTGTATTAAAATTAATTAAAATAAAATTAATTTTTTTTTTGCTATTTATTTAGTAAAATTAATGGAATTTTTTATTGAATTATTTGTATGTCAATTTACTTTTATATTTTCCTACTGTGAATATTATTCGTTCTGTTTAGTGTTTGTAATAAATGTGTGGTGGTGGTGATGGTGTTTGTACATAATTTGTTTTGTTTGAATTATGATTTTTATGGATGGATTGTACATAATAAAAATGAAGAAGGAACATTAAAAATTTATATGCGCCGAACATAATGCTGCATAAAGATATGCATAAATAGATGAATGGAATTTGCTTGTAGCTCCAGCTGTTTCATATGTTGGTTTATTGTTAAATATTTATGCTGCGGGTAGCATTTGAATTTTATGACGAGGTATAATAAACCTTGAAAAATTTAATGAGATGAGTTGAAGTAAAATATCAACAAAGCAATTATTTTAAAGTAGATAATGGAATGGCGAATTAAAGTTTCAGATAGTATATTGGAAGGTAGTGGAAATTGTGTTTTAATATTGTGATATGCTATTCAAGATAGTTTACCAAAGCTCGCATATCAACAATGTTTTGAAAATATTTTAATTAGTAGTCAAATTTAATTTTTATTTTTAATTTTTTAATTTTTGAAAAATCTGAACTATTATAATTTTTCTAAAGCTTAAAAAACTGAAATGATATTTCCAATTTTTCAATATGGTATGATAGATTCAAACGATAGATTTAATCTCAAACAAAATTCAAACAGTACGTCCCACTCTAAGCTCAAGCGTCTCAAATTATATTCTCAAACTAAAATGGAATTTATCGCTTCATAATAAAGCTGGTTCTGAGTAACAAAATCCAACCTTTATAATTAGCAAACGAAAGGATACTTAAAGCTGAACTTCATATATATTTCAAAATTGAAGTACTAACATAAAAAAGCGTAAATTGAAATTTTAGCGGAATCTGAAGATAATTAAAACAACTGATATTTTTTGTAATTTCACTGATCATTTTATGAGGAAGCTAACTAAATTGCAGGAATTTTTTAAAGTTACTTATCTTTAGAAAAAAAAAAAAAAATGCAATCCAACCATGTGTTCCGGAAAAAAACCGTTAATCATGTAATTTGTTGTGGTGTTATATAGCAAAAAAACCTTAATTTGGTTAATTTACTAAATCCCTTTCGCTTCACTAATAAAAATAAATAAATGTTAAATGTCGAGCAAATATCGCGAATAATCTCATAAAGCGTGCAAGTAACCTAGAGAAATTCGAAAAATAGGAAAGTCTAAAAAGTAATAGGACTTATCCTAGTCACGCAGCTAATTACCAAATAACTTATAAAAAATGTCGCGTAATTTCGAAAAATTCAAATAACTAGAGTAACCTAATCTCGAATTCAGCAAAACAATGTCTAACTTCTACGTTATCCTATAGTCTCGAGTAAATTTTATACAGCTTTGTACAGGTAACATAATACCGTAAAATACCGACAATCTTGAAAATCTTGAAAAATCTAAAAAGTTCTGATTAATAGACTGAAAAATAATCTGAATAATCTGAAAAATATCCTAAAAATCTCGAAAAATCACTAATCTGACAAACTTGAAAAGCAAAAATCTGGCCAAACCTCTTTCACAGAAACCATAATTCAATTTTCCGAAGATTTTTGACGCGCTGAATTCGAATCCGCATCAGCATTTCCCTGATGGCCCCGGTTTTCGAAAAATTCTAACCTAAATTGTCGAAAGCCACAATTTTTTTTTATTAAACCATTATTTGGGTCCGAAAGGACTATTCCTTCTCTCAAAAACGCATTTGATTTGTCTGGATATTTATCTAAAGCAAGTTTATTATATCTTTCATCATAAACAACAACTCTTACACCTACATGACACCATATACTTAAAGTTCAATGCTGTATTAAAATTAAAGTTAATGATTTTATAAAATGAAATTTCCTTTCGATGTAACCTAACCTCAAATATCTCGAAAAACCATGATTTTCGCACACTTAGATTAAAACTTCTAAAAAACTGGAGCAATCAGAGAAATGCTGACCTCGGAATTATAAATTATAAATTATTAAAAGGTTAGAGAATCTCCAAAATTTCACTACAAACAAAGCAGACAAACAGGATACTATTTACTAAGTCAGCTCAAATTTTAGAGAGCGGAAATGTCGAAAACCTTGAATAATCTGAAGTCTATCTAATAATCTTGTAAATTTCGAAAAAATCACGAGCAGAAGAATTCCAAACTACTCGTACCTTCAATAACCCAAAAAAATGTCGAAATCTTAAATAATCTGAAAAACATTGAAGAACATTGAAACTTGTAAAAAATTAAAAGAAGAAGAATTCCGAACAACATTAAAAAATTCAAGAAATTTTCGGGAATTTTTAATAATATCTGGAAAAAAAATTAATATTTATTTTCAAAAATTTATAAGAAAAAATTAGGGAAAAGAAAACTTCCGAAAACCTTGAATAACCTCAAAAAATCTCGAAAACCTTACATAATCTTAGACACTTAAATGCGTTACATAAATTAATTGAAAACCTCCGTCAAATTTCCAAGCAGTTAAATCTAAAGTTTTAGCGAAAAATCTTAACAATCAAAAGAATGCTAGAAAATTAGTAAAAGTCCCGAAAATAAATGAAATTTCACAACAAACCATTTAACAAAACAAAACTCTGCGATATTAGCAATTTAGTCATCATGATATTTGTAGTGTGGGAATCTCGAATATCCTAGATAATCAGAAAACTCTCTAGTAATCTCGAAAATCTCGAAAAAAATCGACAGAAAAAAATTCCAAACAACCATCAATAACCTGGAAAAATCTTAATATATTGATTAATCTGAAAAATTACGATAAAATCTAATTTTTCTAAAATATTAGAGAAAGCAAGATTAGAGACAACCTTAAAGATTTCAAAAACTTTCTGAATAATCTCTAAAATCTCCCAAAAATTCGTTAAATAAAAATTCCGAACACCCTAATAATCTCGGCCACTTACAAAAATGTTGCATAATTTGGAAAACCTTGAATAATCTCGAAAGAAAATAACAATTCCGAACAGAATTAAATGACCTCAAAAACTATCGAGTGGTCTGACCAAGAAAAATTCCAAACGACCACAATAACATTAAACACTATTGAATGAACTAAAAATTGTTGAAGAATTCCTACTCTTAAAAATCTGGAAAAACTTCGAGAGAAAAAGAATTCCGAACAGCCGTCGATGATTTATGAAACTCTCGGGAATGTTGAAAAATCTGGAACATTTTAAAAGTCTCGACAGAAAACTAGAGAGAATCTTCTAAACCTCATAAAACGCAAAATATTTGTATTGATTGATTGATTTCAAATGTACGATCAAGCATTACGCAAGTCTCCCGTATTATAAATGCGAATACCACACCACTATACCCATGTTACAAACACGACACCATTCTTCATGAAGCCAAACCCCGTAAAGAAAAGGCTTCACATCGATAACCAGATAAGTCTAAAATATTGTGATATCCGCCCCTGGCCAGGCAGCCATCGTACACCCGTTTTACATATAACAAAACCGAAGGATTGGACAGGATTATTAGTAGGGACAGACTAGACCCGGTTACAGACACCAAGCGATCGATAGTTAGTTTTTTTTGTTATGACGCAATGTGTGCCGCAAGTTCTTTTTTCTGAAAAGCTGATAACAACTATTATTATTGCCTCCACCATTTTATCCATCGGCGGTTGTGAGGGGGGGCGTGATTTTGTTTCATCATTATGTTCCCATGCGGTCACCCAAATTTGTACTAACTGCAGCTAGTGTTGCTTGACGTTGTTATTGAAATCGTTGCGTCTCTGCTGTCTCTGCTACTCGCCCCCCATAAAACGCAAAAAAATCTTATAACAAGAAAAGCCTCGAATATACTTGAACGTCTTCGAAAATTCGAGAGAATTAGAATTATGAACAACTTATTAAACTTTTGAGGTTTGAACTTTCTAAAATCTACAAAAAATTGGACAAAATAACAATAACCAAAACATTCAATAAGCTCGACAACTCTCAAAAATTTCACATCATTTGGAAAACCTTGAATAATCTCGAAAAAAATCGAAAAAAAAAATTTCAAACCGCCCTAAATGACGTCAGAATTTCTTACACAATATTGAGAAAATCTGGCAAAAAAATATCCATATTAAAACAAATTTGAGAGAAGAATATTTCCAACAACCTTTAATAACCTCAAAACATGTCAAAAATCTAGATATCGAAAAAATCGAGTGAAACTGGAAAACTGGAAAATTTAATATAACCTCAAAAATATCGAAAAATTTCGATAGATAAAGGATTCCAAATCAAAAATGTTGAATAATTTCGAAAATGCCGAAAAAAAATCGGGACAAGAAGAAAACCGAACAACGGTAAACAATTTCTTAACACCTTTAAAGAGCGCATCTTTCAAGACATTATGGTTATAATTTGGCAAATCTTTAATAAGCCCTAAAATCTTCAAAAAAAATCTAAAAAAGAGGGTTTCCGCATAACTTTCAGTAATCTCGACAACCATTAAAATGTATAATCTGGAAAATCTTAAATAATATCGAAAATTCTGAAAAAATGCGGGAAAGGAAAATTTCTGAACATCCTTTAGTGACCTCAAAAACTATCGAATAATCTGGTAAAGGGGAATTTCCAACTACCTTCAATAACCCTTAAAGATCTTGATAATTTCAAAAACCTTCAAAAATGTATGAAAACAAGAATTCTGAACATCCGATAATAATTTCAACAACTCTCAAAAATTTTGCATAATCTGAAAATCCTTAAACAAGCTCAAAATATTAAAAAAAAAATGCTCAAATTACCGAATAATCTGACATATCAGAATTCCAGCCAAACTCAATAACCTTAAAAATCTTCAATATTCGCCATTGGAAACAAAATTTCTGAAACTTTTAGTAATCTGGAAAATTTGATATATTTTGAAAATTTCGAAAGAAAATTAGAAAGAAAAAGTCTTTTGAAAATCCTTCAATAACCTCGAATAATCTTGAAAATATGTAATAATCAGAAAAAAAAGGAATAACATTGCAAACCTCAAAAGATTCGGACAAAGAAGAATTCTAAAAAATTTATAATAATTTCGACAACTCTAAAATATTTTACAGAATATGGAAAATCTTGCATAATCTCAAATCATCAATAAAAAATTCGAAACAACTGATAATTTTATGAGGAAGCTAACGAATTACTAGAAGTGCAGGAATTTTTTAAAGTTAAATCACTCTAGGGAGTACCTCATTAAAAAGAATTAAAACCACTATAAGCTCATAAAGTATGCATCTAAATTCGGAAAAAAGAAAGCCTAAAAAGTAATAGCACTTATCCTGGTCGCGCAGCTAGCCAAAGAACTTATAAAAAATGTCGAGTAATTTCAAAAAATTCGATTAACCTGAATAATCGAATCTAGAATTTCCGCAAAACATTATCTAGCTCAAGGTTATACTGTAGTATCGTTTAAACATTATACAGCTCAGGTTACATTATACCGAAAAATATGGACAATCTTGAAAATCTTGAACAATCTAAAATGTTTTGATTAATCTAGAAAATTTCGGAAAAAAAATCGAGAGCAAAAGAAATCCAAACAACCTTCAATAAACTCAAAAATAGTATAACCCTCTAATAATCTGAAAGAATAATTCCCAACAGTCTTAAACGACCTCAAAAAATCTTTGTAATTTTGGATAATCTCGTATAAAAATTCCAAACTAACTGTAATAACCTTAAAAAATATTGAATAATTTGAGAAATAGTATAAAATATGGAAAATCTTGGATAAAAACTGCGAGAAGAAGAATTTCAGCCTCAAAACTCTTAAACATTAAAAAAAAATCCGGAATGCCCCTGCCTCAAAAAATTTTGAAAATATTTTTGAGGAAGAATTCCTAACAATCTTCTGTAACATAAGGGAGAATAATACCGAACAACCTTTAATAATTTCAAAAACCTTGAATAACCTGAAAAATATTCTAAAAATCTCATCAATAATACAGGCTGATAAGATCTGGAGTGCTATTCTTGAACCATTACGAAAACTTTCGTATTGCGAGTTAGTGTCAAAGTATTACGAAAACACTAAAATCGTATTCTTGAAATAGGATTACGAAAATTTTCGCAACGGAACGTTACTAAAATTTTCGTAATGGTTTTTTCGTTTCCCATTGCATTTCGTAATGAAATCATTTGGATTTTTGTGTTAATTATATTGATAAGTATGTTCATAAAACTCAATATTTTGTATTCTCAATATTTTATAAAAAAGTGAAAACAAAATCATACCTTTTTTTCTTTGTTTCACGTGTTCTTAAAAATATGTATTATTTATTTCGAGATAACGATGTACATAACTATATGCATTCGGTTTTGTTTACTACCTAACTAGACAAAAGGATATTTTGTATTTACATGCCGTCCTAAACCTTGAGATACTTTTTTTAATACTTGACCACCTTTTAATTTTAAACAATACGTGTAAGGGTATGAGATTTTTTGCATATGAAATAAAAATATGTTATTTAAAGCCATATTGCCTATTTAACTTTTATATTTATTTGTTAAAATTGTAATGAATGGAAATTAATTAATGCAATGTGTAATTTAAAGTGTCATTTTTATCATTCATTAAGTTCATTTGGAACAATTTTGTTTTATCAGTTTAAATTACCGGTCTTCAAACATTACGACAATTTTCGTAATGCACAATATTTTCGTAATCGTAATGGTGAAATCATAAATTGGTATTCTTGAAACCATTACGAAAATTACGAAGAGAGGAATAAAAAACTAAGAAGATTTCGAAAGAGATTATTAAAAATGTTAGTATAACTGAGGATATTAAGCGAAGCGGACGCTTTCTTTACTTAAAATTATAAATTGTTTTGAATTTTTGTCAATAATGGCTTATTTATTTAATATTAAATTTAATATATTAAAAATTATTGTGTATGCTACTTTTTCTCTTAAAGGGAAAATTAATTCGGTCTAAATAGACCAATGTATTGAAATCTTGTCAAAAATGGCCAAAAATTTGTTTGATCCAAAACCACTTTTCTCGACGTTTTGGAAGTTCTTGAGTCCGAAAAAGAAAATAAAAATGTCTGTCCGTCTTTCTGGACGTCTAGATGTCTGTACCCATGATATCTCGAGAATCGCTTATCCGATTTAGAATTTTTTTTTCCACCAATCGGCTTTTATGGTATGACGGTACATATGATTGTATGATGGTACGATTGCACGATGATATAATGTTATGTCGTGTATGATGGCATGATGGTTTGATGGTATGGTAGTACGATAATATGATCCTGTGCAATGCCACTACATAAAAAGCCATGAAAAAAACTTGTAATGGTGTTAAGAGAATAAAGATTTTTATTTTCCTATGGAACGTAAACACAATCATATGGGATTTTGTGTTGCCTTTATTTTCAATTTAAATGAAAATTTTTATTGATAAATAGAAATAATTTTAAATTAAATACAATCTGTTTCGTCGGCAAGTGACCCCTTGTGTGTTGGTGATAGCTTTTCACATTTTTCTTCATATCTTTCAAGTTATGGGCTCGATTTTAATTCTGTTTGCGGTTTTTGAAAGCTTATGAGTCACTTTATTGGTTAATTTGCACAATAAGCCAGGTTTTTGTAAAGAATGTAACAAATTATGGGAAAATCACATTTTTTTACTTAAACGATTTTTTTATTTAAAAAAACTTCTACTTTTTAAAAAAATGAACTGTAAATCGAAAAAATGTCCCATGACATGGTTATTTTATTTATAATTATTAAAACATTGTTACTACCTAACTCATAAAATATACGAACACCAATTTGTCGAAAAAATGTCGTTTGTAGCCGTTTAGGTATAGTGATGTTATCTAACCAAATCTTTTAAATCGATCATTTTCACTCAAATTGGTAAGTAATAATAAATAGTTCAGTTGTTCGCTAACCGATAGTGTGAAACTATGTACTCTCAGTGTTTTGTGTTTTAACAATTTGAAGTTTATGTGATAATAAAAAGGACAGTTTGTATTAAGTTCAAAATTTGATCAAACAAATATACAGCGTGAATATTAACATACACGTTGGAAGAGGATTTATTACGATTAATACGCGCTGACCCTACGACAAGTATCAGTCGCCTGTCGATAATGTTAGGCATATCGAGGTCAAGAAGGCCTTAATCCTTATCACTTCCGTCGTGCTCAACATCTAGGAGATGTGAACCATCGTGCCAGATCAGTTTTTTGTAACTGGATAATTTCACAGCAAAGAAGTGATGTCAATTTTATAAGGAGAATATTGTGGACAGATGAAGCTACTTTCACCAGGGCGGGTATAATAAATTATAGAAACCTCCATGTTTGCGCCGTCGAAAATCCACACGTCGTAAAGGAGACAGCTTTCCAGAGCCAATTTTCTATAAATGTATGGGCGGGAATGATCTACGATTAATTTATCGGACATTACGTGCTACCAAACAGGCTTGATTAACACGTATTATTAGAATTTTCAAGAATCACGTTGTCTTTGCTCATGGAAAAAGTGCCATTGTTGAGGGGAAGGCGAATGCAGCTGCAATTAGATGGAGCTCCAGCACATTTTGCAAAGATGAGACGTGATCATTTGAATAAAAATTATCCACGGTGGATCGGTAGAGGAGGTCCTGTACCCTGGCCGCCAAGGTCCCTTGATCTTATGCCCCTAGATTTTTATTTCTGAGAGCAAGAATTTTCGCTGCTGCAGCAGAAACAAGAGTCAACCCCTAAGAATTGCGTTGGACAACAACTAGTGTGATCAGGAGAGCCTTGTTTGATTACAAGAGGGTGGAAAGCCTTTCGAACATGTCATTTAATTAAAAATGTTTAATAATTTGTAATAGAAATTTTTATTTATTATTAATAAAACAGTATTATTTTATTTCTTTGACTTTAATTTAAACATCTTTCCTTGTTTAATTTCCCTACTTTCTCTAGGTGATTTTTGCGCGGTATTTTTAAGAGTTAGCTAGTAACAAAGTTTTGTCAATTTGTAGATATTATGCTGTAGATTAATAATAATAATTAAAATAATTAACTTAATGGAATATTTTCTCGACCTACAGTTCAGTTTTTTAAAAAGTAGAGGTTTTTTTTACAAAAAAAAATGGTTTTTTCCCGTAATTTTTTACATTCTTTAAATAAACCTGGCTAAGTGCACAAACTATCAAATAAAATGACTCATAAACTTTCAAAAACCGCAAACAGAATTAAAATCGAGCCCATAACTTGAAAAAGAGACTCCCACTTTAAAGGATTTTTTGTGATAATTTTAATTAAGTATTCCGAATTTTCCGGCCGGCCACTTGCCGACGAAACACATTATACATATATCTTGCAGCTTGTACAGAATTTTAATTGAAATTAATAAAATTTTAATTAACAATTTTGCATTTTAGTAAATTGATATTTAGGGAAATTTAGAGAAATCGTTAGGCTTCGTGTTTTTTTTTAAATTTCTTTTCGTATATTACTAGATTAGTTTTATTATAAATCATGGCTGTTTATGTAGTAGCATTGGTAAAGTAATAAAACTAATCTAGTAATCTACGAAATGAAATTTAAAAAAAAAGCACGGAGGCTGACGATGTTTGAGAATAAAAATCAATTTACTAAAACGCAAAATTGTGAATTAAAATTTTATAAATTTTAATTAAAATTATGGACAAGCTGCAATTCGATATATTTAATTTAAAATTATTTATATTTATCAATAAAAATGCTCATTTAAATTGAAAATAAAGGCAACACAAAATAATTCCCATATGATTTTGTTTACGTTTCATAGGAAAATAAAAATCTTTATTCGCCTGGGGATTTGACTTTTTAGACTGATGTCACGGCTTTTTATGTAGTGGCATTGTCCTATGATTCTATGACGATATGAATTTCGATCGTATTGTCTACGATACTATTATGGTATGATGGTATGATTGAATGACTTTACGTACCATTAGTATTAGCCACCTGTGACATTATATGAATCCAATTCCAATTACAGAATGCGTCATTTAAAAATACATCCCAATTTGTCAATTAGTATTGTAGCTATTACTCTTATTTTTAAGAAAATAATAAGCAAATAGGTACCCTTTTTTGGTGGTAATAAAATAATAAATATTTAGCGAAATGTAAATACATATTATTTTTAACCATCAACAGAAATTATTGAGTTTTATAAACATCCTTATATGAATATAATTAAAACAAAAATCTAAATGATTTCATTACGAAATGCAATAAGGAACAAAAAAACCATCCGAAAATTTTAGTAACGTTCCGTTGCGAAAATTTTCGTAATCCGGATTTCAAGAATACCATTTTAGTAACTTACATTTTCATCTTCTCTCTCGAAATTTTATTATTTCTTTTTTCCTCTCTTCGCTGTATTCGTAATGGTTTCAAGAATACTAAATTATGATTTCACCATTACTATTACGAAAATAGCATTACGAAAATTTTCGGTTACGAAAATTTTCGTAATGTTTCAAGAATAGCACCCCTGGTCAAATCTCTTACACAGAAACCAAAATATAATTTTTCGAAGATTTTTTACGCGCTGAATTCGAATCCGAGGTGACAATTTCTCTGATTGACATTTTGGAGTTTTTGAGGTTATGTTACATCGAAAGGTAATTTTTTTTGTTATAAAACCATTATTTGGCTCCGAAGCGACTATTGATTCTCTTCAAAACGCATTTGGATTTGTCCAGACATCTATATAAATTAAGTATATTATATCATTCATCATAAACACTAGCTCTAACACCTACGTGACACTATATATCGCAAGTTCAATACTTTATTAAACTTAAAGGTAAGGCGTCAAAGAATTGTATTTATTTGGTGTCTTCCATTTTCCAATCATTCAGTTTGATTCAACATACGATTTGTCAAAGATGGAAAAGATATTCCGACAAATCTAAATACGTTTTTAGGATGAAGTATGTTTCTTTAGGACCTCATTAATGATTTTATAAAAGGAAATTACCTGTCGATGTAACCAATTCTCAAATATTTCGAAAAACCTTGATTTTCGCACACTTAGAGCAGTCAGAGAAATGCTGACCTCTTCATAAAATATTTGTCGGCCTATGTAATCAAGGAAATTCTTGAATATTATAAAAGTCCAGAGAATTTCCAAAATTTTATTACACACAATGCAGACAACAAGGACATCAGTCACGAAGTCAGCTGAAAATTTAGTGTGCGGAAATTTCCAAAAATTTTGAATCATCTTAACGCTATTTGATAATCTGGTAAATTTCGAAAAAAACAGAGCAGAAGAATTCCAAACACCTTCAATAACCCAAAAAAAAAAACTCGAAGTTTTAAATAATCTCGAAAACCTTGAAAAATCTTGAAAACTCCTGAAAAATTCAAAAGAAGAAAAATTCCGAACAACATTAGAAGATCTGAAACATTTTCGGAAATGTTTAAAAAAATTCTGCGGAACACGAATTCCGAAAAACTTCAATAACCTCAAAAAATCTCGAAAATCTTACATAATGTTAGACACTTAAATGCATTACAAAAATTAATTCAAAACCTTCGTCAAATTTGAGAGGAAAATCTTAACAATCAAAAGAAAGCTAGAAAATTAGTAAAAGTTCCGAAAATCAAAGAAATTTCAAAACAAACAATTTAACAAAATTAGCCATTAAGTCATATTTGGAGATATTTGGAGTGTGGAAATCTCGAATATCTTGGATAACCAGAAAATTCTCTAATAATCTCGAAAATCTCGAAAAAATCGACAGGAAAAATTCTAAACAACCATCAGTAACCTGGAAAAACCTTAATATCTTAATTAATCTAAAAAATCGCAATCACACACAACCTTAAAGATTTCCAAAACTTTCTGAATAATCTCTAAAATCTCGAACACCCCAATAATCTCGGCCACTCACAAAAATTTTGCATAACCTGGAAAACCTTGAATAATCTTGAAAGAGAAAAGGAATTCCAAACAGCCTTAAAGGACCTCAAAAACTATCAAATAATCTGACCAAGAAGAATTTCAAACGACCTACAATAACCTTAAACAACCTTGAATACACTCAAAAATCTTGAATAATTTCGAAAATCTTGAAAAAAATTCGAGTAAAGAAGAATTTCTACTCTTGAAAAATCTGGAAAATTTTAAAAATCTCGACAGAAAACTAGAGAGAAAACAGTTTTAAACAACCTTATATAACCTTATAAAATCGCTCAAATTTTTAGTAAAAAGAAAAACCTTCAATAAACTCGAAAGCCTCGGAAAATTCGATAAAACTAGAATTATGAATAACTTGTTTGACCTCAAAAACTTTCTAAAATTTACAAAAGAAGAATAGTAAAAAATTCAATAATCTCGACAAGTCTCTAAAATTCCACATCATTTGGAAAACCTTGAATAATCTTGAGAAAAATCGAAAAAAAAAATTTCGAACTGCATGAAATGACCTCAAAATCTATCCAAAATATGGGAAATCAGGCAAAAAATTATCCATATCAAAATAAATTTGAGAGAAGAATAATTCCAACAACCTTAAATAACCTCAAAACATATCAAAAACCTTGAACATTTCGGCAAACCGTAAAAAATTTCGAAAATCTTAACGAAAAAATTGAGAGCAGAAGAATTCCAGTCTCAAAAACTTTCGGACGTTTTACAAAAAGTCGAAAGATTTAAATGGCCTCAATAATATCGAAAAACTTCGATAGATAATGAATTCTAAATCAAAAATTTTGAATAATTCCGAAAATGCCAAATAAAACGATGCAATAAGATCTCCGAGCAACGTTCAATATTTTCAGAACCCCTTGAATATTCTTCAAAACCTTGAACTATTTCAAATTTCAAATATCTTCAAAAAATCTCGAAAACCTTGAATGACAATTAAACGAACCTAAAAATATCGTGAAAAATCTCAATAATCAAGAAAACTCTTGAAATTTAGTGAAAGTCATGTAAATCTCACAAATTTCACAAACCACAAAGTAAACAAAGCAAAGATATTGAAAATCATTCATGAAGTTAGCTAAAATTTCGAATGTAGAAATCTCGAAAATCTTAGTTACATAATCTGAAAACCTTTGAATAAAACCGGGAAGAATTCCAAGCAACACACCCAAATATTATGGAAATTTCTAATGATCTGAAAAATCATGACTAACTCAAAATTCGAAAAATTTTGAGAGAATATGCATTCCTCAACTTTTGAAAACTAATAATTTTTAACAACTATAAAGACCTAAATGTTATAATTTGGCAAATCTTATATAAGCCCTAAAATCTTCAAAAAATTCTAAAAAGCAGGTTTTCCGCATAACTGTTAGCAATCTCAAAAACTATTAAAAATTTTGAATAATCTGGAAAACCATAAATAAGCTCAAAAAATTCGAAAAAATGCGAGAGAAGAAAAATTCCGAACATCCTTTAGTGGCAATTGGAAATTCCGAACTACCTTCAATAATCTTAAAAAATCTTGAATAAATTATCTCCATAATTTCGAAAAAAAAATCGGTTTAAGATATTTAATGATCTGGTAAACCTTGCATAATATCGAATATCATGCAAAACTTTGGAAGAAGAAGAATTTCGATTAGCCATCTGTGACCTTAGATATTCTGAGAAATTTTTATTAATCTGCAAAATCTTGAATAACTTTGAAAATTTCGAAATCAAATTAGAGAGAATAAGAATTCCGAATAAATTTCAATAACCTCAAAAAATCGTTAACAATTGTTAAAAATCGAAAGCCTAGAAAAAAAAAAAAATCGAGAATAGTAGAATTCCGGACAACCATGCGTAAACTCAAAAATTTTTCGAAAATTATGAATGATTTGGAAAATCATGATACTTTAAAAAACTTTCAAAAAATACATGGAAAGAAGAATTCTGATCATCTTGTAATAATTTTGACAACTCTCAAAAATTCTGATCATTCTCATAATCTGGAAAGTAAATCCAAAAATCTTAAAAAAAATACTCAAAACCGAATAATCTAGCATATTAGAATTCCAGCCAATCTACAATAAGCTTAAAAATCTTCAATAATTTAAAATTTTGAAATGATCGGGTAAACTTCGAGAAATTAAGGTTTCCGAACAGCCACTGGAAACAAACTTTCGGAAACTTTGAGTAATCGGGAAAATCTGAATTATTTTGAAATTCTCGAAAGAAAATTAGAAAGAAAAAGTCCTATGAAAATCCGTCAATAACCTCGAAAAATCTTAAAAATTTGTAATAATCAGAAAAACCTGGAATAACATTGAAAACCTCAAGAAATTCGAGCACAGAGTAATTTTAAAAAATATATTAATAATTTCGACTACTCCAAAAAATATCAGAATTTGGAAAACCCTGCATAATCTCAAATCATCGAAAAAAAAAACCGAAACAACATTAAAAGACCTCAGAAACTCTTGAAAATTTAGGAAAATCCGACTTATCAAATTTTAAGCAACCCGCACTTCAAAAGTTTTGAATAATCTGAAAAACCTTTTATAATCCGAAAATCTCGAAAAAAAATTTCCGACGATCTTCAATAACCTCAAAAAAAATTTAAAATTTTTAATAATCAGGCAAATTGTAAAAATCTCGAAAATCTTAATACAAAATAGCGAGAAGAAGAATTCCAGTCTCGAAAATTCTCGAAAATTTAAAAAAAAACTTGAATATTTTAATAATCTTATAAATCTCGAAAAATTTTGATAGACGATGAATTCCAAACAATCTTAGAATAACATCGAAAATGTCGAAAAAAATCGAGACAAGAAGAATTCCAAACGAAAATGTTGAATCCTCTAAAGAATATTGCAAGTTTGCAAACCTACGTCATATTGCTAATAAAATCTGGTATTGTAAAAAATCTTAATAATCAAAAAGTCATCAAAAAGTTGGAGTGTGGAAATCTTAGGCAATCTCGGAAAAATTATCCAAATCCAAAGAAAAATTGAAAATTCTCCAAAAAATTTTGAGAGAATTAGTATTCCGAACAACCTTTATTAACCTCAAAAAATTTTGAAAATCTGAAACAATCATGAAAATTGCTAGAAAATTTGAGAGATTCCGAATTAGAACTCAAAATTTTTACAAAATTTAGTATAATTTGGTAAATTTTGAATAATCCCTAAAATCTTCAAAAAATTCAAGATTCCAAAAAATCTTAAACATTTTACATAAACTGGAAATCTGAGGAAGAATTCCGATTTTTGAAAATCTTATATAATTTCGAAAATCATTAAAAACTTCGGTAGAAGAGGAACTCTGAACAGCCATTCAATTTTGAATAATCAAGAAAATTTTGAATAATCTCGACAATCTCGAAAAAAAATTCAAGGAAAGTATAATTCCCATAACCTTCGATAACATCAAAAAATCTCGTAAATTTTAAATAATCTAAAGAATCTTGAATAATTTAAAAAATATCTGCAAAATCTCTAATCTCACAAGTTTGAAAGGCTCAGTGAAATTACCAAACAATTCTCAAATTTTCGAGATGAAGAAAATCGTGGAAAACGAATATAAAAAATTTCACACAAAGGTAAGTTCCGGGATATCAATCATGAAGTCAGCACAGCTGAAATTTGGACGTTGACTTTCTTTTTGCAGTAAAATTAGAGTCATACAGTTTTCTATTGGGGGTTTTTGTCGATTTATGAATTTTAGGGTCGTCTTAATATTAAAAATGATTTTAACTGACGGTTTGTTTTTCTACATTTATACATACTCCACAGCCCAAACGAATAAACGGTTCGGTCTTAAAGCTTTTATTTCAGATTTATTTATATAATGTGAAATTCCAGTAAGTGTTAATAAACACCGGCGAACCATGGGTAGATTCTGATAGCTATGATATGTGTAGCAGTTTCTAACTGTTCCATTTTTAGTTTACAGCATCTTTATTATTGTAATATGGAACTCTTTGTAGCAGCCATTTTGAGACCGCCATATTGAGTTTTAATAAAACCCACCGGCTTTGAAAACTACGCAAATGATAAGATGGAATTGTTAACCCCTTGCACCCCTCTTAATAGTGAAACCAATTCTGGAAAGATGCAGGATCTTCAATGTCAGAAAAAAATGTTATTTGTTATTTGTCACTTGATCAGAATCTAGACCCAGTAGTGATATTTTTTCTCATCTCGAAAATTAAAGGGTTACGATTCTAAAAAGGCGTTTAGATAATGTTTTAGAATAAGGGCAAGTAGTAAAGAGTTTGGCTATTTCTTACCGAATATTCTGAATCTAAATTTTCGATGGTCCTAAAATAATTTATGGAATCCCAAGGTTAACCAGCAGAATATTTCAAAAAAAAAATTTCGTAAAATTTGTTAAGTCAGAATCTTAAAGTTTATTGGGGTGGTGGTCCATTATTGTTGATTATAAATTTCGTTTTCTTATATATTGAAAAATAGTAATGGCATACATACAGGCGAATTTAATAAAATAATTAGGTTTCGCAAACCAACGCCAATTTAATGGTAAATGGTAGATGTGTTTATTGAAAATAACAATTAAGGACCTGTGATCGTTGTTGAATAAATAAATAAATCGGCCAGCGCTTTTGCAGTCTCTGTATTACATTGCCACTTTTTTCTGGTGCTACCTTCGTTTTATCGAGGCAGTCATATGAGCAGATCGACAATAGATTAGGATTCTAGTTTTAATACTGGTTTAATCGCAGAATTGTTTTTGTTGTCAGACTAAAGTGTGGTTATAATTTTGATTGATTTATCTATAAAATGCTACTGTTTATTTTACGATTTTGGTTAAAACAACTGCGGTTGGGGTTAACTTTTTGTTTAAAAAAAGTATCATTCAAAAATGCATAACAAAAATGTAAAAATAAAAATAATTTTATTGATTAATCCCTAACTGTTGATTGATATAAAATGTACTTGACATGCACTTAAAATAAAATAAATAAAAAAAAAACAATATACAGGCTAATTCCCCCAATTTTAGTCTGTACCTAAATACGTACGAGTACATACATAGCTATGTCTACTTTAAGCTATAACAACTATAATCCTATTTTATTATTTCAATTAAAATAGATAATTTCGATCCCCTGGATACAAAACAACAAAATTTGTATGTCTGTACATACACATATGTAAATAGAAGGGACAGTTACACAAATAAATATACTAATTAAATTTTTATTTGTTTATTGTACATAAATGTATGTATATGTTTAATTTAATTATTTATGATACTTCATGTATATATGTATGTATGGCCACTTGGTTATATTCCCACCTCAATCTCGTATATACAGAAAACTCGTAAAAAAATTTAACAATACGTATTTACACTTGTTGATACGTTAACATAAAATCCTTTTCATTAAAATTAATTTAATTTCTAATATAACTTTTTTTTTTTTTTTAATTTAGAAAAGCTTAATAAGCTTTAAATATATCAACACTATACATAAGAGATTCGTAGCTTTATATAAAATGTTCTCAACGATTTTTGTGGTGTTTCATAATTTATTAGCATTGAATTAAATTTTTATTTTTAAATTTTTTTCAATATATGTATTTGCTGCTTTGAGTACAAAAAAAATTTCGTATTAAGTATAGTCACTTCTCGTTAAATAAAAGATTTTTGGATCTGTTCCAAATAAATTTTTATTCAAGAGTAAAATTTTTTATTTTATTAATTTAAAACTATAGATTTGAATACATAAGTGAAAATAATATGATTTCCAATGCAGACTTATTATTATTATTACTGGGTGGGGGCCATGCGGGCGATCAGCCACTTCGCACTGCGACCTAAAAGATCTATTGTGCTGGCCCCTGCCTAATTATCCGTCCAGTCAATATTCAGGTTCTTAATGAACCTGACGATACTGCCTTCCGGTACGTGATACATACTATCTGGGCCTATTGCTCTCCCTCCTAGATGTTTACTACAGCATGTAGTTCCGCTAGAAAGACGGTAGCATTGGAGCTCAAGGACCTCGAGAGGGTTGTCCCACTCCCGTATATTCCTACTCCTGCCCCGTATTCCGTTTGATTTTACTCTTACGAGTTGCTCGGAATTGCAAATCACCTGTAGGTCACCCAGCTTTACTACAGGAAGGCTAAATAAAACTGGAGAGTGCCTGGTATCCAGAGTCCGCATATTTTGGGCTGATTAACCTATCAGCCATTCATCTTTCGGCATATGCTGTTCCACCTTAGATTAGGGTTTTTTGTCAAGGTTTTCTCCTTTAGCGCCGTACTTTAGCCTGTGCCAAATGGCCAAAAATGTGCCAAGTGGCCTCGTTACCAGTGGTTGCCACGAGGAGGCAGTACGTACACTTGCGAATTGTGAACAGGTTATCCCTTACACAATTGTACCCATCACGCAGCTGCCTAATGACAAGACCAGAACAGCTCACGTGATGCGCACCCTACTTGAAGGTTACGGAGCTGGTAGATTAATCTACTCAACTTTGATCCCCCCCTCCAATAGATGCCAAACCACCAATGCAGACTTAAAGTACTTAATTTGATTTTTTGTTAGTTGAGTCATATTAACATAATATAAAAAAAAAACATACAGGAGTAAAATTTGTAAAAATGTAGCACACACTAATGAAAGAAATTCATATTTGAACGCTATCAAACACAGACTGAAAGTAAAAAGCTGCTGGATAAAAAACAGAAATTCTAAATTACAGTGCAGCTTTTATGCTAGATATAATAATGACAAAATCAATATACGTAAGCCCGTACAACAAAAGCCAGAAGGTATAAAACCCCGCAGATCGTAAAAATTCCATTTCTGTAAATACCGAATTCTACGAAGTTTACGAATATTCTGTAATCCTCATTAAGTTAGAGTAAGTTGATTAACAAAGATGCCCATATTTCGGTCACTTCTCCAGCCAACGCCTGAGATAACAAAAAATGAAAGTAATAATAGTCGGAAGTTTGTTGGGTCCAATTTATTATGGCTTTGAATTACAGGAAAAGGTCGACTATAGGACCTGGGAAAGTTACCAATAAAAACTCTGTACATTTGAAAATGAATGATAGGATTAGCATAAGGATAAAAACTATAAAAATCCCTGTTGATAAAAAATCATATTGCTGGAAATAGTCTCATCGTTTACGAGCACTAACAGCAATTAAGGGCTAGAATTGGTAAAAAAAGAATTTTAAAGAAATTAGGTTAATCCCAGAAAAACTTTAAATGTGCCTATGAAGCATATACATTTCAGCTGGTCAGCAACCAGATTTCCATTTGAGCAAATATATTTGAATTTTTTTCACTTCCGAGGTAATATGTATTGAATATTAGTAAATCCATAACTAGTGTGTAATAATACTACATGTCAAAACCCATGTCAGAAGTGGAAAATTTTTATTTTTTAATATTCGGGTTGCAATATGCCAGGAGAGCACTCCTTCCCAATCACACAATATTAAGAAATTTGGCGAAAAACATAAAACCAAACTTACTCAAAGTCCACCATATCATCACCAAGCAAATGGGTTAGCGGGGCGTAAATTATAAACTGTAATGTATGCTTTCAAAACTATTTCCTCTAACAAAGAATTCGTTTAGTTCATTAACTCGTAAATCATCATTCCATTAAAGATATCATTCAAGCATTAGAGTAATTCGTGATAACAAACAGCATTGTGAAAACAATTATACAAATTTGGGTGTGTTTAAATATTGTGCGACGAAATCGCACTTTGAAAAATCGTATTTTCTAGCATAATTATTATCCAATAATAGTTATTGCGAAATAGTACTAATATTGATAAAAATATTTAATAATTTAATCATATACTTATTTTATTGTTACGTTTTTGCCTTGATAATCAAGGTTCGTATCACTGGATTGTGAATAATACAAAATCAATTTAATTTATCAACAACAAATTTATTTATTTCATAAAATTTATTACAACACAGTTTATCAATAAAAATTCACAAAATCACTTTATATAAATTATTCTTAAATTTTACTGATCACTTTTACTTATTTATTCCCACAAAAACACTTTTTAAATCACTTTTTAATTCCTTTTAATCTTCACCAAATATTACTAATAATCTGACAAGTTTACTCTATCCCGTTCCAAATTCGAGTATTCCAATTCGATCTTGTTCGCCTTTTTATATACACAAACCAAGCTTCTCGAAAGTTCATGACTTTTCCAGTTAGAATAGAGTAAAATAATTTAATCATGGAAAATTCCATTTTAGTACAGTTTAACATTTAATAATTAATTTTACTTATTCTATCACACGCTAGGTGTCACCGCCACAATATTGTACCAGTGACACCTAGTATGTAATAGAATAAGTTAAATTAATAGCTCAATGAATAACTGTACTAACTGGAATTTTCCATGATAAAACAGTTCTAAATGTTTCAACACTATTAGCACTGGAAAAATCACGAGCTTTCTAGAAGTTTCGTTTGTGGATATATAAAGGCGAACGGGAACGAATTGGATTATTAGTATTTGCAACGCGCTAGAGTAAACTTGTAAGATTATTAGTAATATTTAGTAAGCGATAATGTAAAGATTTAAAGGAATTAAAATGTGATTTAAAAAGTGTTTTAGTGTAAAATAAAAAGTAAAAGTGATCAGTAAAATTTAAGAATAATTTATATAAAGTGATTTATGTTAATAGTGAAAACGGGAGTTAACATGAAAATGTTATTTATTTAGTGTTAAGGCCCGTTTCCAGTAAAATAATGTGCCATATGGCAATTTTCTGTAATAAGTTACATAAATTATTTAAAAAAGTTGTTTGTACCAGAATGTATGTTTACATGTTATAAAACAATGTTTTATTGAATTTGTCGTATAACGTGATCGTTTAATAAAAAGTGGAAACACGCGTAAACATAGTGTTACACAAAAAGTCCTAATTATTACAACATGTTGTGTAACTTCATGAATTTGTTTATTTCTAAAATTCAATTTTATTGAAAATCAACTGTGCTATATATAGCCCACAAGTTTTTGGGCGGCAAAAATCTAAAATGATCCGATTACGATGGCTGATACCTCTATCAATAGGTTTCGGGACCTGTAATTGCTGTGACAATTTTCATTTTGATTGCTCGGTTATTTCCTAACATTTCTTAGAAAATTCAATTTTATTGAAAATTTTCCATGCTATAGCCCACAAGTTTTTGGGCGGCAAAAATCTAAAATGGTCCGATTACGATGGCTGATACCTCTATCAATAGGTTTCGGGACCTGTAATAGCCTTGACAAATTTTTATTTTGATTGCTCGAATATTTCTAAACATTTCTAAGAAAATTCAATTTTATTGAAAAGTATTTGGCTATAGCCCACAAGTTTCTGGGCGGCAAAAATCTAAAATGATCCGATTACGATGGTTGATACCTCTATCAAGAGGTTTCGGGACCTTTGATTGCTGTGACAATTTTCATTTTGATTGCTCGGTTATTTCTTAACATTTCTTAGAAAATTAAATTTTATTGAAAATTAACTGTGCTATACCCACAAGTTTTTGGGCGGCAAAAATCTAAAATGGTCCGATTACGATGGTAGATACATTATATTAAATTTGCAACGGACAATTTAGAATTTCGAAAAAACTAACGAGAAAAAAAAAATTAAAACAAAAAATTAAAGCTTATAAAACACGTCTAACTCGCATGGCTACTACGATCGATTATTTCTAAACATTTCGTAGAAAATTCAATTTTATTGAAAAATAACTGTGCTATAGCCCACAAGTTTTTGGGCGGCAAAAATCTAAAATGTTCCGATTACGATGGTTGATACCTCTATCAATAGGTTTCGGGACCTGTAATTGCTGTAACAATTTCCATTTTTATTGGTCGATTATTTCTAAACATTTCTTAGAAAATTCAATTTAATTGAAAATTAACTGTGCTATAGCCCACAAGTTTTTGGGCGGCAAAAATCTAAAATGGTCCGATTACGATGGTTGATACCTCTATCAATAGGTTTCGGAACCTGTAATTGCTGTAACAATTTCCATTTTGATTGTTCGATTATTTCTAAACATTTCTTAGAAAATTCAATTTTATTGAAAATTAACTGTGCTATAGCCCACAAGTTTTTGGGCGGCAAAAATCTAAAATGGTCCGATTACGATGGTTGATGCCTCTATCAATAGGTTTCGGGACCTGTGATTGCTGTGATATTTTTCATTTTGATTGCTCGGTTATTTCCTAACATTTCTAAGAAAATTCAATTTTATTGAAAATTAACTGTGCTATACCCACAAGTTTTTGGGCTTCAAAAATCTAAAATGGTCCGATTACGATGGTTGATACCTTTATCAATAGGTTTTGGGACCTGTAATTGATGTGACAATTTTATTTTTGATCGCTCGATTATTACTAAACTGTTGTTAGAAAATTCAATTTTATTTAAAATTAACTGTGCTATAGCTTACAAGTTTTTGGGCGGCAAAAATCTAAAATGGTCCGATTACGATGGTTGATACCTTTATCAATAGGTTTCGGGACCTGTAATTGCTGTGACAATTTTAATTTTGATTGCTCGATTATTTCTAAACAATTCTTAGAAAATTCAATTTTATTGAAAATTAACTGTGCTATAGCCCACAAATTTTTGGGCGGCAAAAATCTAAAATGGTCCGATTACGATGGTTGATACTTCTATCAATAGGTTTCGGGACCTGTAATTGCTGTGATAATTTGCATTTTGATTGCTCGATTACTTCTAAACATTTCTTAGAAAATTCAATTTTATTGAAAATTAACTGTGCTATAGCCCACAAGTTTTTGGGCGGCAAAAATCTAAAATAGTCCGATTACGATGGTTGATACCTCTATCAATTGGATTCGGGATCTGTATTTGCTGTGACAATTTTCAGTTTGATTGCTCGATTATTTCTAAACATTTTTCACAAAGTTCAATTTTATTGAAAATTAACTGTGCTACCCACAAGTTTTTGGGCGGCAAAAATCTAAAATGGTCCGATTACGATGGTTGATACCTCTATCAATAGGTTTCAGGACCTGTAATTGCTGTGACAATTTTGATTTCGATTGCTCGATAATTTCTATACATTTCTTAGAAAATTTAATTTTATTGAAAATCAACTGTGCTATAGCCCACAAGTTTTTGGGCGGCAAAAACCTAAAATGGTCCGATTACCATGGTTGATACCTCTATCAATAGGTTTCGGGACCTGTATTTGCTGTGACAATTTTGATTGCTCGGTTATTTCTAAACATTTCTTATTAAATTCAATTTTATTGAAAATCAACTGTGCTATAGCCACAAGTTTTTGGGCGGCAAAAATCTAAAATGGTTCGATTACGATGGTTGATACCTCTATCAATATGTTTCGGGACCTGTAATTGCAGTGGCAATTTTCATTTTAATTGCTAGATTATTTCTAAACATTTCTTAGAAAATTCAATTTTATTGAAAATCAACTGTGCTATAGCCCACAAGTTTTTGGGCGCCAAAAATCTAAAATCGTCCGATGACGATAATCGATACCTCTATCAATAGTTTTCTTGACCTGTTATTGCAGTGACAATTTTCATTTTGATTGCTCGATTATTTCTAAACATTTATTATCAAATTCAATTTTACTGAAAATTAACTGTGCTATAGCCCACAAGTTTTTGGGCGGCAAAAATCTAAAATGGTTCGATTACGATGGTTGATACTTCTATCAATAGGTTCCAGGACCTGTAATTGCTGTGACAATTTTCATTTTGATTGCTCGGTTATTTCTAAACATTTCTTAGAAAATTCAATTTTATTGAAAATCAACTGTGCTATAGCCCACAAGTTTTTGGGCGGCAAACATCTAAAATGGCTCGATTACGATGGTTGATACTTCTATCAATAGGTTTCGGGACCTGTATTTGCTGTGACAATTTTTAATTTGATTGCTCGATTATATCTAAACATTTCTTAGAAAATTCAATTTTATTGAAAATTAACTGTGCTATAGCCCACAAGTTTTTGAGCGGCAAAAATCTAAAATGTTCCGATTACGATGGTTGATACCTCTATCAATAGGTTTCGGGACCTGTGATTGCTGTGACAATTTTCATTTTTATTGCTCAGTTATTTCTTAACATTTCTTAGAAAATTAAATTTTATTGAAAATTAACTGTGCTATAGCCCACAAGTTTTTGGGCTTCAAAAATCTAAAATGGTCCGATTACGATGGTTGATACCTTTATTAATAGGTTTTGGGACCTGTAATGGCTGTGACAATTTCTACTTTAATTGCTCGTTTATTTCTAAACATTTCTTAGAAAATTCAATTTTATTGAAAATTAACTGTGCTATAGCCCACAAGTTTTTGCGCGGCTAAAATTTAAAATGGTCCGATTACGATGGTTGGTACCTTTATCAATAGGTTTTGGGACCTTTAATGGCTGTGACAATTTTCATTTTGATTGCTTCATTATTTCTAAACATTTCTTAGAAAATTCAATTTTATTGAAAATTAACTGTGCTATAGCCCACAAGTTTTTGGGCGGCAAAAATCTAAAATGGTCCGATTACAATGGTTGATACCTGTATCAATAATTTTCAGGACCTGTAATGGCTCTGACAATTTCCATTTTGGTTGCTCGATTATTTCTAAACATTTCTTAGAAAATTCAATTTTATTGAAAATTAATTGTGCTATAGCCCACAAGTTTTTGGGCGGCAAAAATCTAAAATGGTCCGATTACGATGGTTGATACCTCTATTAATAGGTTTCGGGACCGGTTTTTGCTGTGACAATTTTTTTTATGATTGTTTGAATATTTCTAAACATTTCTTAGAAAATTCAATTTTATTGAAAAATTTTTGTGGTTTTTGGGCGGCAAAAATCTAAAATGGTCCGATTACGATGGTTGATACCTCTATCAATAGGTTTCGGGACCTGTGATTGCTGTGACAATTTCCATTTTGATTGCTCGGTTATTTCCGAACATTTCTTAGAAAATTCAATTTTATTGAAAATTAACTTTGCTATAGCCCACAAATTTTTGGGCGGCAAAAATCTAAAATGGTCAGATTACGATGGTTGATACCTTTATCAATAGGTTTCAGGACCTGTAATTGCAGTGACAATTTTCATTTTAATTGCTCGAATATTTCTAAAGATTTCTTAGAAAATTCAATTTAATTGAAAATCAACTGTGCTATAGCCCACAAGTTTTTGGGCGGCAAAAATCTAAAATGGTCCGATTACGATGGTTGATGCCTCTATCAATAGGTTTCGGGACCTGTGATTGCTGTGATATTTTTCATTTTGATTGCTCGGTTATTTCCTAACATTTCTAAGAAAATTCAATTTTATTGAAAATTAACTGTGCTATACCCACAAGTTTTTGGGCTTCAAAAATCTAAAATGGTCCGATTACGATGGTTGATACCTTTATCAATAGGTTTTGGGACCTGTAATTGATGTGACAATTTTATTTTTGATCGCTCGATTATTACTAAACTGTTGTTAGAAAATTCAATTTTATTTAAAATTAACTGTGCTATAGCTTACAAGTTTTTGGGCGGCAAAAATCTAAAATGGTCCGATTACGATGGTTGATACCTTTATCAATAGGTTTCGGGACCTGTAATTGCTGTGACAATTTTAATTTTGATTGCTCGATTATTTCTAAACAATTCTTAGAAAATTCAATTTTATTGAAAATTAACTGTGCTATAGCCCACAAATTTTTGGGCGGCAAAAATCTAAAATGGTCCGATTACGATGGTTGATACTTCTATCAATAGGTTTCGGGACCTGTAATTGCTGTGATAATTTGCATTTTGATTGCTCGATTACTTCTAAACATTTCTTAGAAAATTCAATTTTATTGAAAATTAACTGTGCTATAGCCCACAAGTTTTTGGGCGGCAAAAATCTAAAATAGTCCGATTACGATGGTTGATACCTCTATCAATTGGATTCGGGATCTGTATTTGCTGTGACAATTTTCAGTTTGATTGCTCGATTATTTCTAAACATTTTTCACAAAGTTCAATTTTATTGAAAATTAACTGTGCTACCCACAAGTTTTTGGGCGGCAAAAATCTAAAATGGTCCGATTACGATGGTTGATACCTCTATCAATAGGTTTCAGGACCTGTAATTGCTGTGACAATTTTGATTTCGATTGCTCGATAATTTCTATACATTTCTTAGAAAATTTAATTTTATTGAAAATCAACTGTGCTATAGCCCACAAGTTTTTGGGCGGCAAAAACCTAAAATGGTCCGATTACCATGGTTGATACCTCTATCAATAGGTTTCGGGACCTGTATTTGCTGTGACAATTTTGATTGCTCGGTTATTTCTAAACATTTCTTATTAAATTCAATTTTATTGAAAATCAACTGTGCTATAGCCACAAGTTTTTGGGCGGCAAAAATCTAAAATGGTTCGATTACGATGGTTGATACCTCTATCAATATGTTTCGGGACCTGTAATTGCAGTGGCAATTTTCATTTTAATTGCTAGATTATTTCTAAACATTTCTTAGAAAATTCAATTTTATTGAAAATCAACTGTGCTATAGCCCACAAGTTTTTGGGCGCCAAAAATCTAAAATCGTCCGATGACGATAATCGATACCTCTATCAATAGTTTTCTTGACCTGTTATTGCAGTGACAATTTTCATTTTGATTGCTCGATTATTTCTAAACATTTATTATCAAATTCAATTTTACTGAAAATTAACTGTGCTATAGCCCACAAGTTTTTGGGCGGCAAAAATCTAAAATGGTTCGATTACGATGGTTGATACTTCTATCAATAGGTTCCAGGACCTGTAATTGCTGTGACAATTTTCATTTTGATTGCTCGGTTATTTCTAAACATTTCTTAGAAAATTCAATTTTATTGAAAATCAACTGTGCTATAGCCCACAAGTTTTTGGGCGGCAAACATCTAAAATGGTTCGATTACGATGGTTGATACTTCTATCAATAGGTTTCGGGACCTGTATTTGCTGTGACAATTTTTAATTTGATTGCTCGATTATATCTAAACATTTCTTAGAAAATTCAATTTTATTGAAAATTAACTGTGCTATAGCCCACAAGTTTTTGAGCGGCAAAAATCTAAAATGTTCCGATTACGATGGTTGATACCTCTATCAATAGGTTTCGGGACCTGTGATTGCTGTGACAATTTTCATTTTTATTGCTCAGTTATTTCTTAACATTTCTTAGAAAATTAAATTTTATTGAAAATTAACTGTGCTATAGCCCACAAGTTTTTGGGCTTCAAAAATCTAAAATGGTCCGATTACGATGGTTGATACCTTTATTAATAGGTTTTGGGACCTGTAATGGCTGTGACAATTTCTACTTTAATTGCTCGTTTATTTCTAAACATTTCTTAGAAAATTCAATTTTATTGAAAATTAACTGTGCTATAGCCCACAAGTTTTTGCGCGGCTAAAATTTAAAATGGTCCGATTACGATGGTTGGTACCTCTATCAATAGGTTTTGGGACCTTTAATGGCTGTGACAATTTTCATTTTGATTGCTTCATTATTTCTAAACATTTCTTAGAAAATTCAATTTTATTGAAAATTAACTGTGCTATAGCCCACAAGTTTTTGGGCGGCAAAAATCTAAAATGGTCCGATTACAATGGTTGATACCTGTATCAATAATTTTCAGGACCTGTAATGGCTCTGACAATTTCCATTTTGGTTGCTCGATTATTTCTAAACATTTCTTAGAAAATTCAATTTTATTGAAAATTAATTGTGCTATAGCCCACAAGTTTTTGGGCGGCAAAAATCTAAAATGGTCCGATTACGATGGTTGATACCTCTATTAATAGGTTTCGGGACCGGTTTTTGCTGTGACAATTTTTTTTATGATTGTTTGAATATTTCTAAACATTTCTTAGAAAATTCAATTTTATTGAAAAATTTTTGTGGTTTTTGGGCGGCAAAAATCTAAAATGGTCCGATTACGATGGTTGATACCTCTATCAATAGGTTTCGGGACCTGTGATTGCTGTGACAATTTCCATTTTGATTGCTCGGTTATTTCCGAACATTTCTTAGAAAATTCAATTTTATTGAAAATTAACTTTGCTATAGCCCACAAATTTTTGGGCGGCAAAAATCTAAAATGGTCAGATTACGATGGTTGATACCTTTATCAATAGGTTTCAGGACCTGTAATTGCAGTGACAATTTTCATTTTAATTGCTCGAATATTTCTAAAGATTTCTTAGAAAATTCAATTTAATTGAAAATCAACTGTGCTATAGCCCACAAGTTTTTGGGCGGCAAAAATCTAAAATGGTCCGATTATGATGGTTGATACCTCTATCAATAGGTTTCGGGACCTTTAATTGCTGTGAAAATTTTTATTTTGATTGTTCGATTATTTCTAAACATTTCTTAGAAAATTAAATTTTATTGAAAATTAACTGTGCTATAGCCCACAAGTTTTTGGGCGGCAAAATCTAAAATGGTCCGATATCGATGGTTGATACCTCTATCAATAGGTTTCGGGTCCTTTAATTGCTGTGACAATTTTCATTTTGATTGTTCGATTATTTCTAAACATTTCTTAGAAAATTCAATTTTATTGAAAATCAACTGTGCTATAGCCTACAAGTTTTTGGGCGGCAAAAACCTAAAATGGTCCGATTACGATGGTTGATACCTCTATCACTAGGTTTCGGGACCTTTAATTGCTGTGACAATTTTCAGTTTGATTGCCCGATTATTTCTAAACATTTCTTAGAAAATTCAATTTTATTGAAAATTAACTGTGCTATAGCCCACAAGTTTTTGTGCGGCAAAATCTAAAATGGTCCGATTACGATGGTTGATACCTCTATCAATAGGTTTCGGGACCTTTAATTGCTGTGACAATTTTCATTTTGATTGTTCGATTATTTCTAAACATTTCTTAGAAAATTCAATTTTATTGAAAATTAAATGTGCTATAGCCCACAAGTTTCTGGGCGGCAAAATCTAAAATGGTCGGATTACGATGGTTGATACCACTATCAATAGGTTTCGGGACCTTTAATTGCTGTGACAATTTTCATTTTGATTGTTCGATTATTTCTAAACATTTCTTAGAAAATTCAATTTTATTGAAAATTAACTGTGCTATAGCCCACAAGTTTTTGGGCGGCAAAAATCTAAAATGGTCCGATTACGATGGTTGATACCTCTATCACTAGGTTTCGGGAACTTTAATTGTTGTGACAATTTTCAGTTTGATTGCCCGATTATTTCTAAACATTTCTTAGAAAATTCAATTTTATTGAAAATTAACTGTGCTATAGCCCACAAGTTTTTGGGCGGCAAAAATCTAAAATGGTCCGATTACGATGGTTGATACCTCTATCAATTGGTTTCGGGACCTTTAATTGCTGTGACAATTTTCATTTTGATTGTTCGATTATTTCTAAACATTTCTTAGAAAATTCAATTTTATTGAATATTAACTGTCCTATAGCCCACAAGTTTTTGGGCGGCAAAAATCTAAAATGGTCCGATTATGATGGTTGATACCTCTATCAATAGGTTTCGGGACCTTTAATTGCTGTGACAATTTTCATTTTGATTGTTCAATTATTTCTATACATTTCTTAGAAAATTAAATTTTATTGAAAATTAACTGTGCTATAGCCCACAAGTTTTTGGTGGCAAAAATCTATAATGGTCCGATGGCGATGGTTGATACCTCTATCAATAGGTTTCGGGACCTTTAATTGCTGTGACAATTTTCATTTTGATTGTTCGATTATTTCTAAACATTTCTTAGAAAATTCAATTTTATTGAAAATTAAATGTGCTATAGCCCACAAGTTTTTGGGCGGCAAAAATCTAAAATGGTCCGATTACGATGGTTGATACCTCTATCAATAGGTTTCGGGACCTTTAATTGCTGTGACAATTTTTATTTTGATTGTTCGATTATTTCTAAACATTTCTTAGAAAATTCAATTTTATTGAAAATCAACTGTGTTATAGCCCACAAGTTTTTGGGCGGCAAAATCTAAAATGGTCGGATTACGATGGTTGATACCTCTATCAATAGGTTTCGGGACCTTTAATTGCTGTGACAATTTTCATTTTGATTGTTCGATTATTTCTATACATTTCTTAGAAAATTCAATTTTATTGAAAATTAACTGTGCTATAGCCCACAAGTTTTTGGGCGGCAAAAATCTAAAATGGTCCGATTACGATGGTTGATACCTCTATCACTAGGTTTTGGGAACTTTAATTGTTGTGACAATTTTCAGTTTATTGCCCGATTATTTCTAAACATTTCTTAGAAAATTCAATTTTATTGAAAATTAACTGTGCTATAGCCCACAAGTTTTTGGGCGGCAAAAATCTAAAATTGTCTGATTACGATGGTTGATACCTCTATCAATTGGTTTCGGGACCTTTAATTGCTGTGACAATTTTCATTTTGATTGTTCGATTATTTCTAAACATTTCTTAGAAAATTCAATTTTATTGAATATTAACTGTCCTATAGCCCACAAGTTTTTGGGCGGCAAAAATCTAAAATGGTCCGATTATGATGGTTGATACCTCTATCAATAGGTTTCGGGACCTTTAATTGCTGTGACAATTTTCATTTTGATTGTTCAATTATTTCTATACATTTCTTAGAAAATTAAATTTTATTGAAAATTAACTGTGCTATAGCCCACAAGTTTTTGGTGGCAAAAATCTATAATGGTCCGATGGCGATGGTTGATACCTCTATCAATAGGTTTCGGGACCTTTAATTGCTGTGACAATTTTCATTTTGATTGTTCGATTATTTCTAAACATTTCTTAGAAAATTCAATTTTATTGAAAATTAAATGTGCTATAGCCCACAAGTTTTTGGGCGGCAAAAATCTAAAATGATCCGATTACGATGGTTGATACCTCTATCAATAGGTTTCGGGACCTTTAATTGCTGTGACAATTTTCATTTTGATTGTTCGATTATTTCTAAACATTTCTTAGAAAATTCAATTTTATTGAAAATCAACTGTGCTATAGCCCACAAGTTTTTGGGCGGCAAAATCTAAAATGGTCGGATTACGATGGTTGATACCTCTATTAATAGGTTTCGGGACCTTTAATTTCTGTGACAATTTTCATTTTGATTGTTCGATTGTTTCTATACATTTCTTAGAAAATTCAATTTTATTGAAAATTAACACTGTTGTAGCCCACAAGTTTTTGGGCGGCAAAAATCTAAAATGGTCCGTAGACGATGGTTGATACCACTATCAATAGGTTTCGGGACCTGTAATTGCTGTGACAATTTTCAGTTTGATTGTTAGGTTATTTCTATACATTTCTTAGAAAATTCAATTTTATTGAAAATTAACTGTGCTATAGCCCACAAGTTTTTGGGCGGCAAAAAATCTAAAATGGTCCGATTACGATGGTTGATACCTCTATCAATAGGTTTCGGAACCTTTAATTGCTGTGACAATTTTCATTTTGATTGCTCCATTATTTCTAAACATTTCTTAGAAAATTCAATTTTATTGAAAATTAACTGTGCTATAGCCCACAAGTTTTTGGGTGGCAAAAAATCTAAAATGGTCTGATTACGATGGTTGATACCTCTATAAATATGTTTTGGGACCTTTAATTGCTGTGACAATTTTAATTTTGATTGTTCGATTATTTCTAAACATTTCTTAGAAAATTCAATTTTATTGAAAATTAACTGTGGTATAGCCCACAAGTTTTTAAGCGGCAAAAATCTAAAATGGTCCGATTACGATGGTTGATACCTCTATCAATAGGTTTCGGGACCTGTATTTGCTGTGACAATTTTCATTTTGATTGTTCGATTATTTCTATACATTTCTTAGAAAATTCAATTTTATTGAAAATTAACTGTGCTATAGCCCACAAGTTTTTATGCGGCAAAAATCTAAAATGGTCCGATTACGGTGGTTGATACCTCTATCAATAGGTTTCGGGACCTGTATTTGCTGTGACAATTTTCATTTTGATTGTTCGATTATTTCTATACATTTCTTAGAAAATTCAATTTTATTGAAAATTAACTGTGCTATAGCCCACAAGTTTTTGAACGGCAAAAATCTAAAATGGTCCGATTACGATGGTTGATACCTCTATCAATAGGTTTCGGGAACTTTAATTGCTGTGACAATTTTCATTTTGATTGTTCGATTATTTCTAATAATTTCTTAGAAAATTCAATTTTATTGAAAATTAACTGTGCTATAGCCCACAAGTTTTTGGGCGGCAAAAATCTAAAATGGTCCGATTACGATGGTTGATACCTCTATCAATAGGTTTCGGGACCTTTAATTGCTGTGACAATTTTAATTTTGATTGTTCGATTATTTCTATACAATTCTTAGAAAATTAAATTTTATTGAAAATAAACTGTGCTATATATAGCCCACAAGTTTTTGGGCGGCAAAAATCTAAAATGGTCCGATTAAGATGTTTGGTACCTCTATCAATAATTTTCGGGACCTTTAATTGCTGTGACAATTTTCAATTTGGTTGTTCGATTATTTCTAAACATTTCTTAGAAAATTCAATTTTATTGAAAATTAACTGTGCTATAGCCCACAAGTTTTTGGGCGGCAAAAATCTTAAATGGTCCAAATACGATGGTTGATACCTCTATCAATAGGTTTCGGGACCTGTAATTGCTGTGACAATTTTCATTTTGATTGCTCGATTATTTCTAAACATTTCTTAGAAAATTCAATTTTATTGAAAATTAACTGTGCTATAAGCCCACAAGTATTCTAAATGGGCTATTCTTGGACTTAAACGGTACAAAAATAATGCTCACTTTCAAACAATTAAAAGTATTTGAAATTTTGTTAGTTTTGACAATAACATCTTTTCAGATTGTATCTTGACAATGTGATGTAAAACCGGTACCTGACAAAAACTGGTTTTAAACTAAAAAGCTCATAAAGCTCCGTAAAATTATTAAGGTTTATTGACAATAACAACAAGACGTCAAACTATTGTTTACTATCAGTACGCGAAATCCAATTTTTTTGTCTTGATATTTTATGAATGTGTTTGTATGTTTATTATGTAAATGTACGTATAGTAAATAAATTTCCATGTTTAATTTATTAAATTTGTTACAGTTGGTTAAATTTAATCATGAACATTTTTTGTTGTATTTTGTTTATCCAAATGATTAAATTTACAATTTATTTATTTGATTTATTTATTTATCTTTTTGCTCTGCCACTAGTTTATGCTGGCACACCAAAATATTTATTTTATTCCTTCATCTATCCGTATTAATATGCATTGTACAACCAACCAAAATAATATTGGATTTTCTGTTGGTGCAAGTCAAAAATAAAAATTAAATTTTTCTATATTTCATATGGGAATATTATGTACCGCACATACAATCGGAAAATTTATATAGATCCATAAATTAAATTTAATTAACGGAAAATTTGTTGTTTGTGTTTGTGGTAAATAATAAACAAAACGATAATCTCTTAAAATGCGTATATGTGTATACTAGAATTTATCTGCAGACAGACGGAAAATTTCTCATCATTAAATACGAAAAAAGGATATTATGGAATACAAAATGATATACACGTAAACATAAAATGCCTTTCAATGTACCTTTTGACCCTCTTAACATTGTTAATTAAATGTAATATTGAATACAATACACAAAAAGGACAATGTATAGGCTAAATGCAGTACATCGGCCATGAGAGGGTTTTATTTTTAATTTCATTATAAAATATTTTCCTATATTTCTCATATATCTTAACGTTTATATATGTACATTGAATTTATTGCATACATTTGTACATTTTATTTTATTTTATATCCAAAAACTGGAAAACGATAAAATTTAATGAAATTTTCTATTATTTTTATACTTGCCGTCTCTACAATTTTCTCATATTAAAGGATATGTATTACACACACACACATACCTATAACAAAAAAAAAATAAAATTTAACTCTCATATTTTTTTTGAGACTAGTGCAAATGAATCACCTGAACGTGAATGCTATACACATTTTCCCAGCCAGCAAATATTCATACAACACATCCATATAGACACAAACATACATATTTTACTTGTTCGGATTAAATACGAAAATTATATTAAAAATTCTAAAGTATTTCATCTGGTATATACTCGTACGTACACCTAGTCGAAAACGAAAAAAAAAGTATTTTAAAAATTTAACGTTTGTAAATTTTACACAACTCTTTGAGTTTTTCGTTTTTTTAATTTCATTAATTGTTTTAAAAACGAAAAATTTACTTCGACTAACTTTTTAGTAATAACTTAAGATTTATTATTAAATGTGAGTACTATGTTTATATACATCTACCCATATACTATGGTATTAAATTTCCCAAAGTAATTTATTAATCTTGCATAATTAAAAATGGTACAAAAGTATACAAAATGGGAACGTTTAAATCCCGATAGGTTTGCAGTCAATTTATTTACTTACAAATTATTTTTGTTTAGAAGAATGATGATAAATGATTGACATGAACAAATCATTTCTATTTTGTATTTGCTTGGCTTATTTGTGTTATATTTGCGTTTTCGTGTGTTTTGTGTGTGTGTGTGTGTGTGTGTGTGTGTGTGTGTGTGTGTGTGTGTGTGTGTGTGTGTGTGTGTGTGTGTGTGTGTGCGCTGGAAAACGTTTGTGATTTGAATTAATAACGAGTTTTCCCGCGAGATTAAAAAATGGCTTCAAAATTATATTAAGGATTTTATTTTATTGATTATATAAATATGACTGGTAGAGAATTTTAAATGAAGATTTTCTTTTTTTATTGCAAGTAACCAAATAAAGTTGGGAAGAACTCTTGAAAAATTTAGATTTGGTTGTATGGATTTACGGTATCGAACCCACAAGACAGCCCTTGACCAATAATTTACTGAGTGTTAACGCCGGAATCGTTTACTGTGTTCCTGAAATAAAAAGTAAATTAGATTAAATTGTAAATTCATGGGCAAAGTTACTTATCTTTTTTTTTTGTCGTAGTGACATCTAAGCTTTAATTTTGTGGATTTTTTTTTATTATGTAGGTTAGAATCTCCGATTTAAGAAAAAAAATCAATTAGTTCATAATTCGGCTCCCTATCTGCCGGCCCTACAGTAACCATCCTGTGTGTCTAGTTTTCAAGAATTTTCTGGATGATTTCAAGCTTTGTTTTAAAGCTGAAATTTTTCCTGGATTATCCGTATAACATTTATCCTCAACGAATCGCTTAGGCGCAGGCCAATTTACAACTCCAAAACGGCTGATTTGCCCACGCAAAAAACTAATATCGAAGCGGATGGTCATTTGTTTCAACTCATGAGTCATCTGAACCTTGTAGGCAAATAATTCGAGATGTTTGTGCAGTATTCTTCTCAAGCTGGTACAACTTATGACCGAGTTGAGGTCGATGGATTCTGTCCTACACTATGGTCCGAGCACGGGAACAATTTTTGTTATCCTTTTGTTAAGCATATTTAGTAGTTAGATGTATTAAAATAATTAATTCAAAATTAGAGCAAAAATAATTAGTTTAATTATGAAATCATTAAAAATCTACTTAGACAGGCATAGAGCTGTGTGAATGTGACGAAGAAAAAATTTGTTAGGGAATTTAGTTGTATTAGTATAATTCGCTAATACAATCTGCATAGTATATTCTGTACATATAGAATAAAAATTATGATGCAATCAGTCCAGTCGCCGCGACCTGATGATAAGGATTGATTTTTTATAATCATAAGCTCATCAGTTCGAAACTGGATTAAATTCTCTTATAATTTTGGGAAATAATAACTTCATAAAAATTAAAAATTAAAAAAAAATACTCTATAGCCTAGACTGTCTATCAATGTGTGTTGAATAATTGAATATGCTACACGCATAATTCTGATATACTTCTACGTCTTAATCACATTAAAATGGCCTTTAGGATCGGTTGCATTTTTGGTAGTTAAATGTGTTAAAATAATTAATTCAAAATTAGAGTAGAATATTAAGTTTGCTTATAAAATATGTTCATAAGGAACGCTTCGTGTATATTTTTACTACAAACTATTATCAATATTGACTGGTATGAATAAATAAAATATAATCTTTCTGTGAGTTTTAAAAGAACAGGTTTGGTTCTTATTGTTTGTGAATACAGTTGAAGTGTATAAATAATTTCGTCAAAAGTCGACTTTTGTAAAACACATCGACTCTAATATGTGAATTAGACTAAATATAAGTTTACCAGCAATAATCATTCGCTTCGGACTTTGTAAATAAACAACATTCGTCATGTGTCAATAAAAATTAAACTTTATATACATCACATTATACAGTCCACCAAATTAAATATATTGAAAAATAAGAAAGTTAGTGGCGAATCACATTCCAGTGTCGCCACTGAAGAAAATTGTAGTATTAAATTTTTTTTTAAACCTTTTCAGTGGCGAGAAAATTTATTTTTTTGGCAAAATTTGATAAAACCTGCAATATCAAGAACGATCTATATAGTTCGATAAGTCAGTTTCATTTCCTGCTTTAAATACTGGTATAACTGAATTCCAGTGTTAAATTAATAGTTCCGTAGCCGACCTATATAAATAATGACATGTTTGAGTAATTTTAAGACTTATAACCTTTTATTTATTTCTACTTTATCGATGGGACAGAGCTTCAACCCATGGGTAGCATAAGCAAATAAAATCATTCAACATGTTTAAATAATAAATTATATTTTAAGAGCAGCGTGCCAGTTAAATCACAAAAAAATATTTGGCTTTTACTTTGGACAAAATTTCATACTTAATCGAATAGGACTACAATTCAACAAAGCAAGACAACATATTTGTTTTTCGTATTGGCAAAAGCCATAACATCACCGTTAACAGTACACACGATTCAGTTTGATAAGTTGGTCGGTTGGTCCTTTTCTAGTGTTGTTTATAACCTCACCTATAATCGCAGAGAACCGTTTTGGTTGGTCATATGTCATGTGAACAAGATTTCATTTATTTCGGTGACACTGATTTTTTAATTTATTTCTGCTATAGTTCTGTGTAGTTTTCGGCCAAATCCAATAGTTTTTTATTTAGTTTTTGTTACACCTTTTTTGTTCCGAATGAGAAGTTAGAATATAACAACTTATCCTGATGAACCAGTTTCATTGTATGGAAATGTAGGTGTTACAAACTTTACAAATATTGTAGAGAAACTCAAGCAAAAGGTTTATACCTTTTAATATGAGTTCGGAAACAGAGTGTCTATTCATCAATACCGTTTTCGATATCAATCTAAGCCAAATTTGTGAGATACAAAATGGTATGAACCAAATTATATACCCTATTTTTTACAAATAAACCAATTCTATTTAAAGTAAATGAATCACCATTACCATTCGTTGTTAATGATATTTATCATAAACATAACGAATCATTAAACATAATTTTTGAAAGCAAAGGCAATAATGATGTTGATAATCGATCAAAACCGCACAGAAAAGCCGAAAGCTACTTTGAGATAAAGCATAAGAGTTACATTAGCCATATTAAGAAAAAGCTAAGAAACGATCCAAACCATTTATAGAGATTTTTTAATAAAAAATGTGAAACAAATGGTTACCCAGTCTGTATATTGTAAGTCTTTTAACCCGCAGGTTATATATCAAACATGTTTGCTGAGTTTGTTCGGTCAGTTTATAAGCCGGAAGGCATTGATAAGTAAAAAATTAGAAGCAATTTCTTCGTTCTTCGATTTATCTAGTAGTGTCACCAACATCGACAAATGTGATTAAATTTACTGGCAACTCTATTTTTTAAATGGAAAACAAAAGCAGTTGATTTGGTGTATACTGACTTTGGAAAAGCCTTTGACTCTGTTAGTCATTGTAAAATATTAAAATGCTTATATCGATAAGGCTTCACAAAGTTTGAGTTAGCGTGGCCAGTTTATTGAGTTTGGGAATAGAAGATCAGAATTAATTCAAATTAATAGTGCAAGCTTTACCTTCCCAGCCGCAACATCAACACGTATAACAAACAATAAACCGTTCCATTAAAAAGTTAAGCCTATTATACAAAAATACCAAATAAATGGCATACTTTTATAAAAAGTATTCGAGATTAAAGACCTAGGCGAAACTTTCGTTGAAAACATGTGCTTTACTAAGCACATCGAACTAAGAGTTACTACAGAGCTAATTATATGCTTGAATTAACAAGAAAAAACTACTGTGACAATATGAACCGGTAACTATGACATCGAAAAATTTCCATAAAATGGACCATTCGACTTTTACTTTAGCTAAAAATAGATTTTAATGTGGGGTAAAGCAACATTATGCTCCTTTTCACATTGTCTGTAAAATGAATTAATGAAACAAAGCAGAAAACAATTTAATAAGTCTCTTGTCCACTGAAAAAAATCCTGCATCATTGTAGACAAAAAACTGCATTAATAGCAAGAAAAATTCTTAAAAACTAAGCCGATACGACCATTCGTTAATAGAACGAAAATCATACGTTAATATAGTGAAACAAATACAAATTTTTATTTTAATCTTGACTACTTACGTTGTAGTATTTATGATTCGATTCATATAAGATACGAAAAACGTGATAATTTTAATGCAGCTAATAGCATTTGTGGAAGAATAGGTCCTTATTATTAACGTAACAAATAGAAGATAAGATGAAATTTTTCATAATACTTATGATTGATGTCATTATTCTATGTAGGAAGAATGGAGTGCTCAGTGGTTATCAATAATTCACAAAAATGATGATTATTTTCATAAATATATTGAAAATAATTCATAAAAGGCAGGAACGGGTTCATAATTGATAATCAAAATTACATAATACTTATATATAGTGATTCATAGTAAGAATGCAAATGTTTGTGTTGTTTGATGACTAAATTCTTAAAATCTGTACAGCACAGTGGTAAAGAAATCAAAAACTTAAAATTTCGTTTTGTAATTTCATTATTTTTTTAGATTCTTCTATTTGTTCTTAAAATGCAGTTAATAATTAAAAAAACATAATAGGATTAATAAACGCCATATGTTGACAGGTTACATTCGAAATTATTGATTTCTCCAATTTTCCTTTTGAAATTCGATAGTAATTTGCTATTTTGTAAAATCAATAAATTAAATTACAATCACATGTTGGTACTTTTATTTGCTTTGAGGTACTCCAAAACCGAGTTTAATTCATGATTTTTTCCAAGTGTTGCTGAAATATCTTGATTTGCAGGATCGGCAAAATTTGGAATAGTAAACATTTTCTTACAGGCGCACTATAAAAAAGCAGAGATATTATTAACTCAATAATAAATCACATAAATTATAAATTTACACATTATTTATACAATGAATTTTAGGTTTTTTCACACAAAAGTGTTTTCGCTTTAATTTCACGGAATAAGAATTAATTATCGATCACAAAAGTGATGATTTTATTTAAGTTAGCAAAAACACGGACATAAAATACCATAGTTACCTGATTTTCAACACACAAATATTATTTTAATTTCTCACGATTTTTCAAACTATGTAAATGATCCTTTTAAGCCGCACGATATTAGTTAATAATAAAGCGTATGCAATTTATTTACTTTCATTGTCCCAATCATGATTTAACTTTACGTAATTTTCGTAGATGCTGCTTCAATTATGAAATTTGATATATTCGGACAAATAAAAATGTATTGGAATCGTTATACATATGAACTTATTTATTTTATTTATTTATTTATTTATTTATTTATTTATTTATCAATATATGACATTTTTATTTTTTTTTGGTTTTAATTAATTAAATTAAATAATAGTAAGTTTTACTTAAGTTTATCTAAATACTAATGTTATCTTTAATGAATATATTTAACAAATTTAGAAAATTCTCGTACTTTAATTCTCTTAATTCACCTAAAGTATAAAAATTACTTAGTGAATTATATAGCTTAACTCCATTGTAGGCTAATGATCGTTGGCAAAATGATTTACTATATAGCGGCAATCGAAAATGAGTGTTTCTTGTATTATAGTTGTGAACTTCTCTATTAGTGCAGAGCATTGAATCTAAGTAATTTGGAAGTACTCCGTTTTCAAGGCGAAACAACAATTTCAGAACGTTAAAGTTAATCCTCTGCTTTATGGACTTCCACTCCAACACTTCAAGCATTTCTCGTATATGGGTTCTACTTTCTGCCCTTAAAATAGCTCGCATAAATCTATTTTGTATCTTTTGGAGACGATATATTTGTGTTTGGTTCATTATAAAAAATACTGATGAACAATAGTCAATATGTGGGGCAACAATTGATTCGTAGAATATAATCTTTGTTTCAAGCGGCAGTTTGTCCTTAATTCTAATAAAAAGTCCCAATTTTTTATTCATCTTTTTAGCAATATAGTCCAAATAATCGTTGAAATTTAAATTTTCATCAATAACAACACCCAGGTATTTATATTTTTTTACACGATCTATGATTTGGTTATCTACTTTCATGGCTTTGACTTTAGGGTCAAACAGTTGCATTTATTTTATATTTTCTTTAAAATTAATAATTTTAAATTTTTTGTTGTTTTAATTAATACAAATAATCTGAAATCCTAAAATGTTTAAACCGCGAGGATCCGAAATGTTGTACTCATCGGCATTATCTGAGTTGAATGAATAACTCAAAGCCAAATTGTAGCGGCTGTATTGATTAGGACCAAAAACCATCAATCCAATTTGTTTAAGACTTGGAATTAGGATTTTCCACCATGTAAGGGAAACGGATAACTAAGGTCTGAGGACGAAGTGTACCGCCATTGCTAATTAATATTTCATTTCGTACGTTATTTTATTTTTGGTGGATTATGATTACCCTAAGACGAATGAGCTCCTGCTCAAAATAGGGTGTGTCAAAATTTATGAATCAATAAATAATAATAAATAATAAATACTTTTATATTTTCATCACATTCTATTGTAGTCCTTATTGACATTACCATATACTTAGTTTTTGAAATATTAAGTGATAGTTTGTGGAACATTAACCATTTCCTTAAATTCTCTAAATCTTGGTTTATTTTTTGTACAGCTTCTATAAGGGTTGGTGCAGAAGTTGGAATTAGCGTATCATCTGCAAACATATTCACTTTACAATCTTTTATGACTGTGACTATATCATTAATATATAGGATGAAAAGCAATGGTCCTAATATAGATCCCTGGGGAACTCCTAGATTGTTTGGTGTCAATTTAGAGACGCAGTTATCTATCTTTGTGTATTGTTGCCTTCCTTCGAGATAATTAGTGAACCATTCAAGTTCTTTCCCTTGTACTCCATATTTAATGAGCTTTTTAAGCAAAATTTTTCTATCGATTGTTTCAAAAGCGCGTTTAAAATCCAGGAAAACTGAAACCACAACTTTATTATAATTTATTTCTGCCTTCCAGTTATCTAGCATTAGATTTAATGCTGTTTCGCATGAGTGCAGCTCTCGAAATCCGGATTGTTGGTCGACTAGTATATTATTTTTGTTAATGTGGTTGATTAATTGATTTTTAATTACACGTTCCATTATCGCTTCATACGGTGGCAACATATTGATTGGGCGTAATTCTTCTAGTGTCATCGGTTTAGTAGTTTTGGGAATTGGTATTACTGTTGATATTTTCCATGATTCAGGTAATTTAGCTTCATTTAAACTTTGATTAATTAACTCTGTGAAATTTTTTGAGAATATTTGATTTTTCATCGCATCCATCATGACAGTTCGATTTATTCCATCTATTCCTGCATTAGAATTCATGCTACTTATAATTTTGGATAAATCCTGATGAGTTACATTTTGAAAACAGAATTTTTCTGAGCATTTATCCACATCCAAAAAATCCATTCTTATTCGTAATATTCAAGTACTATAGAGCCACTTTCATTAATATGATGAATAATAAGTGTTTAAAATACATTTTCATCATAGTTTTATTCGTAAATATTATGAACAGTTCATAAATATGTTTTTTATTAAAATCACGCAAGTTTTACTAATACGAAACAACCTGTAAATGTATTATATGTACGTATAGTACAATAAAATAAACCATTTTTTAGTTTATGAACTGTGATTCGTATTATTAACGCACAAATTTTTATGAATTTTTCTAAATTTTGTTTTTTTTACGTAAATATAGTAATTTTTAGTTGAATAGTACGAATTATGGTTAATGAACGCCATTAAATTAAATGCAATATATTTTTTTAATAGGATGCAATTCTATATTAGTTTTATCTAATAACAAATTATTGTAGGTTTGGCACCCTAACTTTTAAATTAAAAGGTAGAAAATATAAATTTATACGACATGTCCCTTAAAGCGGCCGAATTGTATTGTAATGCTACCAAATAAAGATATCACAGTGCTACCTAGGCCATAATCATCTCAAATGATTCCTATCGTGTTACCTAAACCCACATAAACCACTTTATCAATTGTTCCACGTTTACACTGACTGGGGAAAGCATAAACAGTAACAATAAATCGCCCGAGTAGGCGAAAAGAACCACCAAATTGGTGACTTCGAAAAAAAAAAAGTTCGGCTAACTTCGGCTAAACTTATCTGAGAACGGAGCCCCCGTCAGCGGCAAGCACTCCGATTAAAACAAACAAAGACATCGAAATTATTATTAGCTCATAGCCCCTATCAGCCGCAAACACTCAGATTACTAGTAAAGAAAACAACATCAGGAGACGTTAACAAAGCCCACATTTTCGAAACAATCCTGTCTCAAAAATTCACTCAAAAAGTATAAATTTTAAATTAAATTTTATGGCGCCATAATTTTATAAATATATTTTTTAAATTCACAGGTTCATTGAAGTATTTATCACAACCTACCCGCTGACCATAACATTTGCAATAAAGGCAGTACTCCATATTCAATTTTCAAAACCAAAACTTTACGTGTTTTATTAGAATCAGCAAAATTCTAACAAAACACCCTTTCGTACAGCCTTTCCTTAAGAGACGAAAAACTGTCAGAAGTGTTGAACGAGTTCAAATTAAATGCTGGAACTGCTGTTGCTGAACAACTATGAATGGGTTGGCTCCCACAGCATGTACAATTGGTACTTACAACTTTAGAGAACAACAACATGCAATTGAAAAAAAACTAATTTAAATCATATAAAGGTGGCACAGCAAAATTTGTAAACGATTTTAGAAAATTGTATAAGGCAAATGTTAGTTAAAATTTCGGCGTTTACATAAATTCAATCATAAAAAAATTTACAAAAAAGTATCCAAGGAACGGAAGTTTCCATCATTTTAATTATTTTGAGCTAACGATACGCCAGTGAAACCTTTTAGTACTAATATTTTGAAACTAAATATAGAGTTCCGTCGCGAATTTGTATGGGATTCATATCTGTTGTGTAAATGCCTATCATTCGGCCCGATTTTTTAAAGTATTCTGGTTTTCTCGTGGACATCCAGAGACATTGAATTATAGATCCACCAAGACGAGACGACATTGAATTACAGATCCATCAGAGGCGGCTCAAAACCCACAAATTCAAAATTTGCTAGCTAAATTTCCAGAAATCACTAAAAATGTAAACAGTGTCAAAAGTATTAAATATATTGTTACGTTTTTACCTTGTTAATCAAGGTTCGTATCACTGGATTGTGAATAACACAAAATCAATTTAATTTATTTCCAACGAATTTATTTATTTCACAAAACTTATTACTACACAGTTTATTAATAAAAATTCACAAAATCACTTGATTTTAATACTCGCAAAATCTTACTGATCACTTTTACTTTGAAATTTCTTTTTAATCTTTACTCTATCGCGTTCCAAATACTAATAATCCAATTCGATTTCGTTCGGCTTTTTATATACACAAACCATGCTTCTCGAAAGTTCATGACTTTTCCAGTACTAATAGTGTAGAAACATTTAGAACAATTTTATCAAGGAAAATTCCATTTTAGTATAGTAAAACATTGAGCTATTATTTTTACTTATTCTATCACACGCTAGATGTCACCGTCACAATATAATATTGTGATGGTGACACCTAGGGTGTAATAGAATAAGTTAAACTAATAGCTCATTGTTTTACTGTACTAAATGGAATTTTCCATGATAAAACTGTTCTAAATGTTTCTACACTATTAGTACTGGAAAAGAAAAGTCAAGAGCTTTCTAGAAGTTTGGTCTGCGTATATGAAGAGGCGAACGAGATCGAATTGGATTATTAGTATTTGTAACGCGATAGAGTAAACTTGTAAGATTATTAGTAGTATTTGGAAAGCGACAGTGGGGAAATTAAAAAGGAATTGAAAAGTGATTTAAAAAGTGTTGTAGTGCGAAATAAAAATTATAAGTGTACAGTAAAATTTGAGAATAATTTATATGAAGTGATTTTGTGAATTTTTATTAATAATCTGTGTTGTAATAATTTTTGTGCTAAATAAATAAATTCGTTGGTGATAAATTGAATTGATTTTGTATTATTCACAATCCAGTGATACGAAGCTTAATTGATAAGGAAAAAACGTAACAATATAGTCAGTTGCAAACCATGAATATTTGCCCAAGACAAATAGAGTATAGCAACAGCGGAATTCAAAATTTTAATTGAACAAGTAATAAGCACATGCCTGGTTCGAATTCATGGTTCATCCCGTAGAAGAACGGAGAATGAAGACTTTGTGGAGATTACTGTGCACTAAACGGAATTACAGCTAAAGACAAGTATGCGATAAAACACCTTTAATAATTTTCGGAATAACTTAAAGGATACATCACAGTTTCATCAAAAGACCTTGTTCAGGTGAATCACGAGATTTCGATTGAACCATCCGATATTCCAAAAACTGCCATTTCAAGTAGTTTTGGTTTATTCGAGTTTACTAAAATAGCTTTCGACCTCAGGAATGCAACGCAAACTTTTCAAAGATTAATGGATTAAATTTTATTAGGCCTAGATTATTGTTTCGTCTATATGTGAACAACGTAGGTTTCGTTTTCAAAAATATTATCGGAACATGATCGAATCATCAAATCGGTTAAATCAGTCTTCGCTTCTTACAAAAATACACTCCTTGGACATAAGGTCACTGAACAAAGCATTCTGCTTTGCTTCTCAACCACTCAACAATTTACAGCCACATAGAAAATATCTCAGGCATGAACAATGTTGTTGCATATACACTTTCTCACGCACTAATAAATTTTGTATCCATGAAAGTATTGATTATGCGGCAATAGCAGATGCACATGAAAGCTTCGTTAATTTTTAGCCAGCACCACTTTTTTGGAATTCAAACAATTACCATTTGTTTAACACAACAAAAACTATTTGTGGCGACGTTTCGACAGCTATACAAAGACCGTTCGTTTACATTAGTTTTCGGAAAAAATCGTTGAATCATATCAAAAATTATAACATTCTGGGATTAAGGCCTCTGTCAAACTTTTCATGAAGAAAGAATCAAATGTCATGGGCCAAAGTAGTAAAGCGTATTAAAAATCAAAAGTTCTGAAAATTAGCGATACTGTGCGATATTGATCGGCAAGTACAGACGATGAACCGTGGCGGTGCCTGTAATAACACCTGGGTATTCCGTTATGGTATGCCGGAACGAATCGTTACAAATCAAGGGATGCAAATCGAATCTCACATGTTAACCGAGCTGTGTTAGATTTCTTAGTTAGTTAGATGGCATCGCATTGTGAAAGCGGCTTTCATATGCCATGAATAGAACTATTGAACTGTTATACTACCTACGATTGTGCTAGGACTTCGTACAGCGAATTAATCTTTGGATTCTTCTTATGAGTACCAGTATAATTTTTAAAATAAAAATCAGATGCCCTAATGCTACAGACAGAGTTCTTTCAAAATTTAACAAAACATTTCGACGAAATTAAACCTCCACCCTCATCTTGACACAATGTGGAAAAAAAATGTTTTTTAGTAAAGATTTATGTTTGTGTGGTCCATATTTGGTTATTAGTCGTTCGACGTAAATTTAAAATAGACAAAAAATTCAATTGATATACTTAAACCCGCTTAGACCTTAGAACCACTAAAACACAAAATTAATTCTTAACCACAAAAAGTCCCCCAAAATTCTAAATTCCATTTTGACGCCCATAATACGCGAAAACGCCGTAAGTGAACTATTAAGGTTATGGATAAAATTCATTTCGTCTTAAAGCGGGATATGTGATAGGAGAAGGGTACATTCGAGTCGATCCCGAGCAAGTACAGGCGATTACGAAATTTCAAACGCCAACTAAGACTCGTCAACTTCGTCGCTTTGTTAGAATGAGTGGGTGGTACCGTCGATTTATCGCCAATTATTCGTCTATCGCAGCTCCACTTACTGACCTATTGAAGGCCAAATAAAAAATCTTGTGGAATCCAGAGGCTGATACCGCGTTTTAAGGCACGCCAACTACAATTTACCGTTCTACATCCAGGTTGATGCTTCGACAATGGGGTTTAGTGGGGTGCTCTATCAGATCAATGATTGATCGGAGCATCCCATAGCCTTCTACGCAAGTACAGCATTACTGAACTGAAATGCTACGCTGCTGTACTTTGCGTCCAGAAATTCCGTTCTTTCGTGGAGGGGTTTGAGTTTACAATCATCACTGATCACGCAAATCTCCGCTGGCTGATGAATTTGTCTGGCTTGTCGGGCCGATTAGCCAGATGGAGCTTGAAACTGCAAGGCTATAAATTCAACATTGTCCATCGTAAGGGTAGTCTAAATACTGTACCAGATATGTTATCTCGCGCTTACTGCGACGCGATCGAACCTGGTCCGTCTAGTGCCTGCAATGATGATTGCTTATGCATCAATTTGGATGACCCCGCTTTCCAACATGATGACTATTTGGAACCAATTCACAGAATAACTGATGCCCTACATGCTTATTTTAAGGTCGAGAACGGTAAATTACTGCTCGGTCCTTTTGTTGGTTTCCAAAACCTATCCACCGACTTGTCACCATGGAAATTGGTCGTTCCGACTCCTCTGACTACCATTAATTACTTTCGCTCACTCTCCTCCGTCAGCGAGTCACATGGTAATTGCGAAAACCGTGGAACTCTTAGTAGTCTTAGATACATTTTTTGTATTTTTAAAAGCAGTGAAGGAGGCGTCCGCTGGGGCAATATGCGAATTTCTGGAAAAAGACGTGTTTCATCTGTTCGCAGTTCCGGAGACAGTGCATACTATTTAACCAGCTGTTGGCTAAATACGGAATGAAGCAAACCCGGACCCCGTTCCATTCACCGCAAAGTAATAAGGCTGAGCGCGTCAATCGGACAGTGCTGTCAGCAATACGAGAATACATTGGTTCACGACACACGGCTTGGGATCAGCATCTATCTACGGTGGGAGCCACCTTGCAGAACGTAATCCATTCCTTCACCTCCTTTTCCCCACACTTCGTGGTAATCGGCCAGCATCGGATCGGACATGGATCCGAATACAGACTCCGGCGGTTACTACAATGTCATGATAATAGTGATAGCCACGCCTTTATCAATGCGGATCGACTTGATGGATTGCGCGAACAACTTATACAACGTTTACGTTTAGCGCACTTAAAGGGTGAACGCGCCTATATTTCATCTAGCCGTAGACGATCCTTGATGGTGGGACAAGCGGTATTTATCCGCACCCATGTTTCAAGTAATGCGGTCTGGAAATTTTCTTTGAAATTAGCACCGAAGTTTGTACCAGCCATCGTGGTAGAGCAAGTTTGAAAGGTTGCATTCCGTCTAACGGACCCGAATGGTAACCCCCTAGGGGTGTATCACCTACATGATATTAGAACATAGGAGGCTCGACCGAATTTTTTTTATGGGGATTCACTATGGGCGATTCTAAGGTAAAGGCTCAGTATAGGGATGGCGTGGACCTTATGGTTGCGCAGGAACACGGTAGTATTCTCTACGATCGGTATTATCTCCACTTAATTTTATTTCATCCCGGCTTATGAGACTGTTCATGGTGTGGGGCGTTTCCACGTTCCATTAAAAAAAGCTTAGTCTGCTTGAATTATGCTCATTACAGTTTTTTTGTTGTACTCGTACGTGTGTTTTTTTTTTTGGTAACATAATGCCCGGCTTTGAGAATCTCAGGGTGTGGATCTTCCCCACGGTGTTACGATGCGAGGCATCGTCGGAGATTTTTAATGGATCACCAACCCATATTTTCTTGGAGTTTTCGGGGTGTTCGTCGTTTGTCATTTTTATGTTTTTTTTGTCTACAGTTTTTTTCTTTCGCGCACCGTATATATATTTCGTTTACCGTTTGTCTATCAAAGAAGAAGAAAAATTAATAAATACCAAAATCTTTTTTTACCGATCACTACAAATAAGAACCACCAACACCAGCTGTTGGGTAATTCGTGTGTTTTTTTTTGGTTGCGTGCGCCCGTCGTAAGTTGTGGTGCCGGGATGTAGAGGCATGATGATCGTCTAACCTACAAATGGAGAAAAGTACATAAACGGATGGCAACTGTCATTCGGTGCTTTTTTTTTGTTTTTATCTTTGATCGGACCACATACTTACCTGAGGTAATCTATTGGTAAGGAAAAGTATTAAACCAAACACAACAAAAAATAAAAAAAAATAAAGAAAAAAGTAATAAAAACAGAATAAATAAAATAACAAAGAAAATGTCGTACGACATACCAACGGTACGATGTAGTACGGTAATGACAATTTAATAAAATTGTTTTGGGTTTTTTCAACCAAGAAAAAATTCAAGTGCCTTGTGAACCATCGAGTCAAATACTTATCCCACCAATAACAGGATTTATTTGCTCGTCAGCTTAATTCAAAGCACGAATTTCTTTTGTGATATTGGTTTTCACGCGTCCGGATAACCTTAAACCGGAATACCCACCTGCGAATAGTCATCAACCACCAATAAAGATCCAGAAAAAATAATCCGAAAGAACCCGCCGACGTACCCCAAAACTACGACCACGGGGTTCAGCGGTGTAAAGTACCAGCGGCGGTAGCAGCTGATTCCACTGGATATACGACAGATTCGGAAGGCGTGCACGAGAGTAAGTGGTGGAGGAATTCCTCTGCAGTGGCTTAAGATTGAGCGCCGGCACCGATTGCGTGTGGCGCCGACCGTTTTTTCTTTTCTTCTCTCATTTCAGGGATCTACGACGTTGAGCTCATCGCCCGCAGATTACTTGAAATTTTTTATTTTGGAATTCACACGGTTCCTAATGGTTCGGTAGTAAGAACTACAGAGGAAATTTCGTCCAACTACGAGCAGGCGTGCTAGTCGACATCCCGAGGTTTAAGGGGAAAATATCCATATTGTATTACACGATAAACAATCACACTTTGTAATAAAACTTGAATTTCTTTTTGCTTTATAATGTGATTAAAAAAATTAATATGTGTTGTTAATTTGTGCAGTAAATGTGAGAGTCCTCGTGGGAATGTGCGTGTCAGGTAGGTGAGGTGTTGTGTAACTGGAATCCATTGCAGCAATGTAATCTGCGGTTGGGCCTTCACCAAATTAACCTACTCCCACGGAATTGAGTTTAGCCGGACATCTAGCTGCGGGTGAAGGACACCGTGGATAAATTTCTGTGTGCGTGATGGGGAGATGGTACGCACATCGGACAATCCAGTTCGTTCATCATCCTCTACATGGGTGTTGTTCACGACAACGTGGGACACGTAAGGGATGATTGGATCGCGGTTCTGCGATGATCAGGTGAGGACTCGTTCCTGAACTCGACTTGCTTCTAGGAGAGGCTTTGGTAACCTAATTACTGAAGTGAGTCGGTGTTTTGGGTTCGGGTTCAGTATCCGTGGTCCCCCAAATTGGAAAGCGAGCGGTGCGGGGGCTTGTATAGCCATATTAACGTTCACCTTTTTCTTGTTAAACGTAATAAGGTTTAGAAATTAGTTGCGTAAATTTTTGTTGGGTTTACTAAGGAGGAAGTGTTTTGGTGAGATTTTACCTGGCAAATTGGTATTGATTTAAATTTTAATTTTTCAGCATTTCTGATTTAAATTTTAATTTTTCAGCACCACTTATATCATTGGACCGTACATATTTAAAAAAAAATTATTTCTTAAAATAATTTGTATTTTTCGCAGTTACAGCAGTAACATTTTTTCTTTTATGTAACTATTTTCTGGCCTATCACTGAAAGACTTTGGAAGGTTGATTTTTTTTGAAGAATTTTGTTGCCCCTAATTTCTATGATCATTAAAAATAATGAAATATTTTCCCAAACGATATGTCTATTTTTTTACATTATGTATTATAAAACTGGCAATGAAAGGGTCCGGTTTAATTGAGCTATTACCACAACTATATGTTTATACCACTAACACTATACAATTTTCAAATAAAATTACAATTATTAAAAAAAAAACACAATTAAAGAGCCATTGTCTGTTAAACTTTGTTTAAACATAACCAAACACCAACTCTTATGTTAACTGTCGATATCATATGTACATAATAAAAAAACCATTAGCAATCATAATACACAAGACATAACAACACTCTCATAAAATTTTTTTTTTTGATATTCTGGGTTTCACATATTCACCAAACACATATACACAATAAAATTATTTTATGGTTTTCCGAAACTATTCCAGTTCAGTGTATGGTGATATTCTTATGAATAAGTAAATTGTTTAAAACTTTTTTTTTTTTTATGTTTAGGGGTTTGGTTACTTCAATGGTCGAATATTTATAATCTTTTGGGTTTTACCCAATTTGCATTAAATGTTTATGAGTATATGTTATGTATGTAAGTAAGCATTAAAATAATTTTAACTCCATAATCGATGGATGGGTAAGATTCAAGGAGCATGCAATACATTATATAAAAGGTTAACAAGATTAGGTAAAGTTTATAAATTTTTCGTTTCAAGTTACATCCCCCTTTAAATATTGCACATAAATAATTGTACGCCAAATGTATATATATATAAGCAACACAGCATAATTTACAATCTAGTCACGAAAACAATTTTCTATTTGATTGATTTGAAAAATACAAAATTGAAGACAAGAAGAAACCGTTTAGATTCCAGTCTAGTGGAGGAATTTTAAATTGCAAGCTTTTTAGAAAATAAAATGCATTGATCAGCATGCATTGTTTTCACAATTTTTTTATTCACCACTAAAGATTTTTATTTTCTATTTTTTGCTAAATTACAAAGTAGAAAATACAATTGAATATTGTTCTGTATAATAATGAAGTCGAGGGTGAATTGTTAAGTAGTAGTACCAACAACATGATTGTTCATTTATTTTCCATGTAAAACGCGTACACACAGTAGCTAACATCTCTTGGGTACATTCGGTGCGCCATTTCAATTAAATTTTTATTTTATTGTACGTGTTCTCGTGATAGATACCAATCGTATTACGAGTATCTAAATCAGAATAAACGGTTTTGTTATTATTGCGTAAATAGCTGTGATACTTTCAACATACCGTGTAGGAGTAACTACTTATAACAGAATATTAATAGTTTTCAGATGTTAACCTAAATAATATCCTCATCAATGCAAACAAAATACAATAAAATATTGATTTATCGTTGACGATTGTAGTACATACATATAATTATGCTTCAGGCTCTATCGTATTTTTAATCTTAATGTTTATAAAGTGTAGATATGTGTATACACAAATGTGAACTCTACACACATTATATTTATGTTAATTTTAACACATATGTATGTAAGTCTGTTTATTTTTTGCGTTTATTTACATTACACCCACAAATAAAAATAAAAATTAAAAACAATTAATTTCAATTGTGTTAAAATAATAAATTCACGCCTTTTGCCACCACCCTCTCCGCAACATCAACAATTTTCTTGATCGCTTTTCATTTACAGAACGAGCTATTTATTACATCAAATATATAATTAATGTCTGTTATACATATACAAATATAAAATTATTATAAAACAATCAGAAGAAATAAATTTAATCCTCATTATAATTATGTCTTAGACATGCATTCAATTATAAACGCGTATGTATATAATGGCCTGACATATAGGTATTGATAATCATACAATCATTAATCATCTTATGATACATGTTGCGTGCACAATTTAGCCATGACCTGAGCCGCACGCCATACTAGTCAAATACACTTTCCATAAAGTTTTTCTTAATCTACATATGTACATACATAAACTTTAAGTTTTGTATACGGTATAGTTGTGTACAAAAGAAAACACAAATCGATACTACTAAACTTTGACGAAAATTCATGTTGAGTTTGTTATGGTTAACAGATGAACTGGCAGAATTTTAATGATTGAAAATTAATTTGTTTAATAATTAATAATTTAGTTTGTAGAAAATTTTACCGGAGCAACTCAATTTTAAGCTTAGATTAATGGATTCTTAGTTTTTGTTCACTATCAATTTGAATTGAACACTAATAATAATTAAAGGATTCTACAATTCATACATAAAAAATGTTATCATTGACGATTTTGAGGCTAACCATAATCTTCGATCGGATGATTTCTTAAATTTTGTCTAACAATAATATTTTCGGATCAAGAGCTTTATGCGTTAAAGCCGCAATAATTTTGTTTATAGGTATTCATTGATCGTTCATTCTTATCATCAAAACGGCCTCAAATTAAATTATCGAAATCGTATCGTGCGCACATCATTGAGAAAATTCGATTTTTTTTAAAATCACTTTACAATCAGAAAATGCTGAGCCAAAAAATTAAAGAATTAGCAATTGTCCTCCGATTGTGATTCGTAATACCTCTAAAGATATGTCGAGAAGTGAACGAAGAAATTTGTAAAGCCGAGTATTATGATGGCTTAACCGACATGATAGGTTTTAAGTGGAGCTAACATCGAAATTGCCCGCTCGGTTTAAAACCAAAATTAAAGACTATCTTATCAGTAGGGCTAACTCAAAGCGAGCATTCAAAATATGTCATTCGTTCAGAAGGATAACACTAATCTTCCACCAGTGCCGGTGCCAGTATTTTATTTTAATTTCGTGATTTATTTGAGATGATCATTCATAACGTTGTTTATTCTATTTAAAACATTTTTCACAAATTCAAATACGTTAAAAGTCTACTAAATGGGCCTTTGATCTTAGTCGACATACTTGTGTAACCTACAGATATTACGATGAAGCGTGGGCAAGAGACCAGATTGGCAGCGAGCTAATTCAAATTTCTTGGACCAACCGAACTGAAGTCGTTAACCTAAACTAGTAAGACAGTTAGTAGATATAGCTGGTAAGGTACGAAAAGGGTTAAATAATTCGGAGAGGAGACTGAGACACACACTGTGTGTATCATTTACCATTTGCTGCAGAAATCTAACAAGCAAACGAAATGGGCAGAAACTTCCTTTAAATAAACACAACGTTAATATAGAACAGCAGTCTTCAAGCGATGAATAACTTAATTACTAAAGGTGTAATAAACCTTTAGGTACACTCTAGAAATAACCAAACATATATATCTCTCCCAACAGCCACAAGAAGAGGAACATCCAGATTTGTTATTCATGTTCCTTTTAAGGTTAGATTTGTTTGGCTCCGGAAATTATTCGATATAGCTAGAAAAAGAATTTATGCAGTGGAACGCAAATTGAAGAAAAATGTTTTGTTAATGCGGAAGTATGTTCAGGCTAACAATCAAGCAAATAACTATTATCTTCTTCATCACACTGTTATAATGAGCAAAGGTTTGACAACAAAACTGAGACTGTTTTGAAATTTGTCGCACAATTCTATAACCAAATTGTGAATAATTTTATCGTTGCATCGTCAGATTTTAATTTATTCCTGTGATGCTGAATACCAACACATTTTATGGTGGGAAAATTAAGCCGAGAGCATAACAAATTTTCTCCATTTGTTGCCACAAGTTATTTATTCTCTGGGCAAGGAAGAATCAATCTTGCAAATCAAACCAAAAGCTCAAACCACTGGTAAATGGCAAAGCATAAGGCTAAGTTCACTGCAGCATTATCATCATGTAGTATTTCGCTTCCTAAATGGGCGTCGAATATTTCAGAGATATCTTAGAAAGTTCAAGCTACGGAAAAAGTGCCATGTTACAATGCAACATCCGTAAAGATATTTTTGTTAAAAAGGTTACCTTTTTCAGATAACTTTACATTTAAGGTTCAAGAACTATCACAAAAGAAACAAATTGAGCCCAGATTTCTCAAGCATCAAGTGTTTTTGATCCACTTAGGTGGGTCTCTTATCCACTTAGGTGCATAAGAAACTCGAGCGGGACTACGAGCTACATCGCAACCATTTTGGAAAATTAAAATCCCTAGATTCATCGACCAGCAAACACAAAAAGCTACTGCAAGTGATATATGGTGCAGCGTATGTTACATATGGTACAATGATTTATTGCCGAATCCACTACCCCAACAATGATTTAAAAATATATCCAAAGAGTAGAATTATGCGGAATCCAATTTCTTGCGAAACTCTTCAATAGCGTAACAGTGAAGTGCTATTTATCAAGGGACAGTTAATTAATGTAGACTGACCCCACGTGATGGTTTTAGCGGGATTGAGTACTAATCCGAGTAAATGAAAGCAGTTAGCTTATGGGCAATCGCACTACAAGTATTCAGGATCTATTTCCCATATAAGACCGGAGATATGTGTCTTCAGAGCGCAACCCAGTCGACTTAGAATACAGAGGTGGTCCCACATCCAAAATGATTGATTCAAGCTTCGTGATGTCTAGCAATGTAGACACTAATCCAATCCAAGCACAGGAAAGATCTAGACCTGTAGTGAGGGAAAAGTTGAATTTAACGATTAAGCATCACAAATTTTGTTAAACTAACAAAACTGAGCAGTACCCACAAGAAATTTATTAGTGCTGAAGATAAAAAGCTGAGAAGATTTATGTAAAACTTATTCAACGCATCATCTATATAACCGATATCATGTTTATTACAAAAACAAAGGCAACTTGAAAGCTCAGGCAAGTTAAAAAATGTATCGAAATTTTTGGAATAGTCCGAAATTTTCAGATTCAGTTGATAAAAAAAACATCCGGTGATATTTTCAAGCTCCCATCTAATCAGTACCATTCTTATTCGTCTTATATATGTATCCAATCATTATCCTGGTCTTACATTAACTTTCTTCCTACCTCGAAAACATCACCGGGTAGTCAATTGCCGTAAAACAGTGAAAAATAATTGTATCGTTGGTTCAGTTGTAGAAGTAATGCAGCAACAGTTGTAGAGCAAAAGATAGCTTGACTTCCAAAGTACGAATGAAAAGAGCCAGGCAATTCTAAAATGTTGGCATAGATTACGTCAAGCTGGAGCGAGGAGCTCTTAAAATAAAAGGCACGAAGGCCATACATTTAGCATTTATGGCGTCTTATACGGCAAGGTCAGTCATAATCTCTACGATTATATCAAAAATTTACAATAAGTCATCCAGATTTCATGGATAAAGGGTTACGGTACTGAGTAAAAAAAATACCATGTTCCATTTAAATCCATCTTTAGCACAAAATTTTGGCGGACTCTAAAAATGGTCAAAATGACAAAAAAACAATTGGTCAAAGCTTTTGGAAAGAGCAATATAACCGCTGAAGAACTACCACCGCATTGTGATAAATTGATGGTCAATAGTTCAATCAAATAGGCATATTCATCAATAGGCTTCAGGATCTGTATTTATTTTGCCAACTTGCATTTGGATTGCTCGAATATTTATAAACATTTAATAGAAAATTCGATTTTATTGAAAATCAACTATGCTATGGCCCACAGATTTTGGAAGGCAAAAATTTAAAATGCTCCGATTACGTTGACCAATAGCTCTATTAATAGGCTTCAGAATCTGTATTTATTTTGCCGACTTGCTGTTGGATTGCTCGAATATTTCAAACCATTTCATAGAAAATTCGATTTTATTGAAAATCAACTGTGCTAGAGCCAACAGATTTTGAACGGCAAAAATCTAAAATGCTCCGATTACGTTGATCAATAGCTCTATTAATAGACTTCAGGATCTGTATTTATTTTGCCAACTTGCATTTGGATTGCTCGAATATTTCTAACCATTTCATAGAAAATTCGATTTTATTAAAAATCAACTGTGCTACAGCCCACAGATTTTGGAGGGCAAACATCTAAAAGGCTCCGATTACGATGGTCAATAGCTCTATCAATAGGATTCCGGATCTTTATTTATTTTGCCAACTTGCATTTTTGGATTGCTCGAATATTTCTAACCCTTTCATAGAAAATTCGATTTTATTGAAAATATACTGTTCCACAGCCCACAGATTTTGGAGGGCAAACATCTAAAAGGCTCCGATTACGATAGTCAAGAGCTTTATCAATAGGATTCAGAATCTTTATTTATTTTGCCAACTTGCATTTGGATTGCTCGAATATTTCTAACCATTTCATAGAAAATTCGATTTTATTGAAAATCAACTATGCTATAGCCCACAGATTTTGAACGGCAAAAATCTAAAATGCTCCGATTACGTTGGTCAATAGCTCTATCAATAGGCTTCAGGATCTGTATTTATTTTGCTAACTTGCAGTTGGATTGCTCGAATATTTCTAACCATTTCATAGAAAATTCGATTTTATTAAAAATCAACTGTGCTACAGCCCACAGATTTTGGAGGGCAAACATCTAAAAGGCTCCGATTACGATGGTCAATAGCTCTATCAATAGGATTCCGGATTTTTATTTATTTTGCCAACTTGCATTTGGATTGCTCGCATATTTCTAACCCTTTCATAGAAAATTCGATTTTATTGAAAATCTACTGTTCCACAGCCCACAGATTTTGGAGGGCAAACATCTAAATGGCTCCGATTACGATAGTCAAGAGCTTTATCAATAGGATTCAGAATCTTTATTTATTTTGCCAACTTGCATTTGGATTGCTCGAATATTTCTAACCATTTCATAGAAAATTCGATTTTATTGAAAATCAACTGTGCAGCCCACAGATTTTGAACGGCAAAAATCTAAAATGGTCCGATTACGTTGGTCAATAGCTCTATCAATAGGCTTCAGGATCTGTATTTATTTTGCCAACTTGCAGTTGGATTGCTCGAATATTTCTAACCATTTCATAGAAAATTCGATTTTATTAAAAATCAACTGTGCTACAGTCCACAGATTTTGGAGGGCAAACATCTAAAAGGCTCCGATTACGATAGTCAAGAGCTTTATCAATAGGATTCAGAATCTTTATTTATTTTGCCAACTTGCATTTGGATTGCTCGAATATTTCTAACCATTTCGTAGAAAATTCGATTTTATTGAAAATCAACTGTGCTACAGCCCAAAGATTTTCGAGAGCAAACATCTAAAAGGCTCCGATTACGTTGGTCAATAGCTCTATTAATTGGCTTCAGGATCTGTATTTATTTTGCCAACTTGCTGTTGGATTGCTCGAATATTTCTAACCATTTCATAAAAAATTCGATTTGATTGAAAATCAACTGTGCTATAGCCCACAGATTTTGAACGGCAAACATCTAAAATGCTCCGATTACGTTGGTCAATAGCTCTATCAATAGGCTTCAGGATCTGTATTTATTTTGCCAAATTGCTGTTGGATTGCTCGAATATTTCTAACCATTTCATAGAAAATTCGATTTTATTGAAAATCAACTGTGCTATAGCCCACAGATTTTGAACGGCAAAAATCTAAAATGCTCCGATTACGTTGGTCAATAGCTCTATCAATAGGCTTCAGGGTCTGTATTTATTTTGCCAACTTTCAGTTGGATTGCTCGAATATTTCTAACCATTTCATAGAAAATTCGGTTTTATTGAAAATCAACTATAGCCCACAGATTTTGAACGGCAGAAATCTAAAATTCTCCGATTACGTTGGTCAATAGCTTTATCAATAAGCTTTAGGATCTGTATTTATTTTGCCAACTTGCAGTTGGATTGCTCGAATATTTCTAACCATTTCATAGAAAATTCGATTTTATTGAAAATCAACTATGCTATAGCCCACAGATCTTGGAGGGCAAAAATCTAAAATGCTCCGATTACGTTGACCAATAGCTCTATCAATAGGCTTCAGGATCTGTATTTATTTTGCGAACTTGCATTTGGATTCCTCGAATATTTCTAACCATTTCATAGAAAATTCGATTTTATTGAAAATCAACTATGCTATAGCCCACAGATCTTGGAGGGCAAAAATCTAAAATGCTCCGATTACGTTGACCAATAGCTCTATCAATAGGCTTTAGGATCTGTATTTATTTTGCCAACTTGCATTTGGATTGCTCGAATATTTCTAACCATTTCGTAGAAAATTCGATTTTATTGAAAATCAACTGTGCTATAGCCCACAGATTTTGGAGAGCAAACATCTAAAATGCTCCGATTACGTTGGTCAATAGCTCTATCAATAGGCTTCAGGATCTGTATTTATTTTGCCAACTTGCAGTTGGATTGCTCGAATATTTCTAACCATTTCATAGAAAATTCGATTTCATTGAAAATCAACTGTGCTATAGCCCACAGATTTTGAACGGCAAAAATCTAAAATGCTCCGATTACGTTGGTCAATAGCTCTATCAATAGGCTTCAGGATCTGTATTTATTTTGCCAACTTGCATTTGGATTGCTCGAATATTTCTAACCATTTCATAGAAAATTCGATTTTATTGAAAATCAACTATGCTTTAGCCCACGGATCTTGGAGGGCAAAAATCTAAAATGCTCCGATTACGTTGACCAATAGCTCCATCAATAGGCTTCAGGATCTGTATTTATTTTGCGAACTTGCATTTGGATTGCTCGAATATTTCTAACCATTTCATAGAAAATTCGATTTTATTGAAAATCAACAATGCTATAGCCCACAGATCTTGGAGGGCAAAAATCTAAAATGCTCCGATTACGTTGACCAATAGCTCTATCAATAGGCTTCAGGATCTGTATTTATTTTGCCAACTTGCGGTTGGATTGCTCGAATATTTCTAACCATTTCATAGAAAATTCGATTTTATTGAAAATCAACTGTGCTATAGCCCACAGATTTGGAACGGCAAACATCTAAAATGCTCTGATTACGTTGGTCAATAGCTCTATCAATAGGCTTCAGGATCTGTATTTATTTTGCGAACCTGCATTTGGATTGCTCGAATATTTCTAACCATTTCATAGAAAATTCGATTTTATTGAAAATCAACTATGCTATAGCCCACAGATCTTGGAGGGCAAAAATCTAAAATGCTCCGATTACGTTGACCAATAGCTCTATCAATAGGCTTCAGGATCTGTATTTATTTTGCGAACTTGCATTTGGATTCCTCGAATATTTCTAACCATTTCATAGAAAATTCGATTTTATTGAAAATCAACTATGCTATAGCCCACAGATTTTGGAGGGCAAAAATATAAAATGCTCCGATTACGTTGACCAGTAGCTCTATCAATAGGCTTCAGGATCTGTATTTATTTTGCGAACCTGCATTTGGATTGCTCGAATATTTCTAACCATTTCATAGAAAATTCGATTTTATTGAAAATCAACTATAGCCCACAGATTTTGAACGGCAGAAATCTAAAATGCTCCGATTACGTTGGTCAATAGCTCTATCAATAGGCTTCAGGATCTGTATTTATTTGGCCAACTTGCAGTTGGATTGCTCGAATATTTCTAACCATTTCATAGTAAATTCGATTTTATTGAAAATCAACTATGCTATAGCCCACAGATCTTGGAGGGCAAAAATCTAAAATGCTCCGATTACGTTGACCAATAGCTCTATCAATAGGCTTCAGGATCTGTATTTATTTTGCGAACTTGCATTTGGATTCCTCGAATATTTCTAACCATTTCATAGAAAATTCGATTTTATTGAAAATCAACTATGCTATAGCCCACAGATTTTGGAGGGCAAACATTTAAATTGTTCCGATTACGTTGACCAATAGCTCTATCAATAGGCTTCAGGATCTGTATTTATTTTGAGAACCTGCATTTGGATTGCTCGAATATTTCTAACCATTTCATAGAAAATTCGATTTTATTGAAAATCAACTATAGCCCACAGATTTTGAACGGCAGAAATCAAAAATGCTCCGATTACGTTGGTCAATAGCTCTATCAATAGGCTTCAGGATCTGTATTTATTTTGCGAACTTGCATTTGGATTCCTCGAATATTTCTAACCATTTCATAGAAAATTCGATTTTATTGAAAATCAACTATGCTATAGCCCACAGATTTTGGAGGGCAAAAATATAAAATGCTCCGATTACGTTGACCAATAGCTCTATCAATAGGCTTCAGGATCTGTATTTATTTTGCGAACCTGCATTTGGATTGCTCAAATATTTCTAACCATTTCATAGAAAATTCGATTTTATTGAAAATCAACTGTAGCCCACAGATCTTGGAGGGCAAAAATCTAAAATGCTCCGATTACGTTGATTACTATCTCTATCAATAGGCTTCAGGATCTGTATTTATTTTGCGAACTTGCATTTGGATTCCTCGAATATTTCTTACCATTTCATAGAAAATTCGATTTTATTGAAAATCAACTATGCTATAGCCCACAGATCTTGGAGGGCAAAAATCTAAAATGCTCCGATTACGTTGACCAATAGCTCTATCAATAGGCTTCAGGATCTGTATTTATTTTGCTGACTTGCGGTTGGATTGCTCAAATATTTCTAACCATTTCATAGAAAATTCGATTTTATTGAAAATCAACTGTGCTATAGCCCACAGATTTTGAACGGCAAAAATCTAAAATGCTCCGAATACGTTAGTCAATAGCTCTATCAATAGGCTTCAGGATCTGTATTTATTTTGCAAACTTGCAGTTGGATTGCTCGAATATTTCTAACCATTTCAAAGAAAATTCGATTTTATTGAAAATCAACTATATAGCCCACAGATCTTGGAGGGCAAAAATCTAAAATGCTCCGACTACGTTGACCAATAGCTCTATCAATAAGCTTCAGGATCTGTATTTATTTTGCGAACTTGCAGTTGGATTGCTCGAATATTTCTAACCATTTCATAGAAAATTCGATTTTATTGAAAATCAACTGTGCTATAGCCCACAGATTTTGAACGGCAAAAATCTAAAATGCTCCGATTACGTTGACCAATAGCTCTATCAATAGGTTTCAGGATCTGTATTTAATTTGCTGACTTGCGGTTGGATTGCTCTAATATTTCTAACCATTTCATAGAAAATTCGATTTTAATGAAAATCAACTGTGCTATAGCCCACAGATTTTGAACGGCAAACATCTAAAATGCTCCGATTACGTTGGTAAATAGCTCTATCAATAGGCTTCAGGACCTGTATTTATTTGGCCAACTTGCAGTTGGATTGCTCGAATATTTCTAACCATTTCATAGAAAATTCGATTTTATTGAATATCAACTATGCTATAGCCTACAGATTTTGGAGGGCAAAAAATTAAAATGCTCCGATTACGTTGACCAATAACTCTATCAATAGGCTTCAGGATCTGTATTTATTTTGCGAACCTGCATTTGGATTGCTCGAATATTTCTAACCATTTCATAGAAAATTCGATTTTATTGAAAATCAACTATGCTATAGCCCACAGATTTTGGAGGGCAAACATTTATAATGCTCCGATTACGTTGACCAATAGCTCTATCAATAGGCTTCAGGATCTGTATTTATTTTGAGAACCTGCATTTGGATTGCTCGAATATTTCTAACCATTTCATAGAAAATTCGATTTTATTGAAAATCAACTATGCTATAGCCCACAGATCTTGGAGGGCAAAAATCTAAGATGCTCCGATTACGTTGACCAATAGCTCTATCAATAGGCTTCAGGATCTGTATTTATTTTGCTGACTTGCGGTTGGATTGCTCGAATATTTCTAACCATTTCATAGAAAATTCGATTTTATTGAAAATCAACTGTGCTATAGCCCACAGATTTTGAACGGCAAACATCTAAGAAGCTCCGATTACGTTGGTCAATAGCTCTATCAATAGGCTTCAGGATCTGTATTTATTTTGCCAACTTGCAGTTGGATTGCTCGAATATTTCTAACCATTTCAAAGAAAATTCGATTTTATTGAAAATCAACTGTGCTATAGCCCACAGATTTTGAACGGCAAAAATCTAAAATGCTCCGAATACGTTGGTAAATAGCTCTATCAATAGGCTTCAGGATCTGTATTTATTTTGTTAACTTGCAGTTGGATTGCTCGAATATTTCTAACCATTTCATAGAAAATTCGATTTTATTGAAAATCAACTATGCTATAGCCCACAGATCTTGGAGGGCAAACATCTAAAATGCTCCGACTACGTTGACCAATAGCTCTATCAATAAGCTTCAGGATCTGTATTTATTTTGCGAACTTGCATTTGGATTGCTCGAATATTTCTAACTATTTCATAGAAAATTCGATTTTATTGAAAATCAACTGTGCTATAGCCTACAGATTTTGAACGGCAAAAATCTAAAATGCTCCGATTACGTTGACCAATAGCTCTATCAATAGGCTTCAGGATCTGTATTTATTTTGCTGACTTGCGGTTGGATTGCTCGAATATTTCTAACCATTTCATAGAAAATTCGATTTTATTGAAAATCAACTGTGCTATAGCCCACAGATTTTGAACGGCAAAAATCTAAAATGCTCCAAATACGTTGGTAAATAGCTCTATCAATAGGCTTCAGGATCTGTATTTATTTTGCCAACTTGCAGTTGGATTGCTCGAATATTTCTAACCATTTCATAGAAAATTCGATTTTATTGAAAATCAACTATCCTATAGCCCACAGATCTTGGAGGGCAAAAATCTAAAATGCTCCGACTACGTTGACCAATAGCTCTATCAATAAGCTTCAGGATCTGTATTTATTTTGCGAACTTGCATTTGGATTGCTCGAATATTTCTAACCATTTCATAGAAAATTCGATTTTATTGAAAATCAACTGTGCTATAGCCCACAGATTTTGAACGGCAAAAATCTAAAATGCTCCGATTACGTTGACCAATAGCTCTATCAATAGGCTTAAGGATCTGTATTTATTTTGCGAACTTGCGGTTGGATTGCTCGAATATTTCTAGCCATTTCATAGAAAATTCGATTTTATTGAAATCAACTGTGCTATAGCCCACAGATTTTGAACGGCAAACATCTAAAATGCTCCGATTACGTTGGTCAATAGCTCTATCAATAGGCTTCAGGATCTGTATTTATTTTGCCAACTTGCAGTTGGATTGCTCGAATATTTCTAACCATTTCATAGAAAATTCGATTTTATTGAAAATCAACTATGCTATAGCCCACAGATCTTGGAGGGCAAAAATCTAAAATGCTCCGATTACGTTGACCAATATCTCTATCAATAGGCTTCAGGATCTGTATTTATTTTGCGAACTTGCATTTGGATTCCTCGAATATTTCTAACCATTTCATAGAAAATTCGATTTTATTGAAAATCAACTATGCTATAGCCAACAGATCTTGGAGGGCAAAAATCTAAAATGCTCCGATTACGTTGACCAATAGCTCTATCAATAGGCTTCAGGATCTGTATTTGTTTTGCGAACTTGCATTTGGATTGCTCGAATATTTCTAAAATTTAATAGAAAATTCGATTTTATTGAAAATCAACTATAGCCCACAGATTTTGAACGGCAGAAATCTAAAATGCTCCGATTACGTTGGTCAATAGCTCTATCAATAGGCTTCAGGATCTGTATTTATTTTGCCAACTTGCAGTTGGATTGCTCGAATATTTCTAACCATTTCATAGAAAATTCGATTTTATTGAAAATCAACTATGCTATAGCCCACAGATCTTGGAGGGCAAAAATCTAAAATGCTCCGATTACGTTGACCAATATCTCTATCAATAGGCTTCAGGATCTGTATTTATTTTGCGAACTTGCATTTGGATTCCTCGAATATTTCTAACCATTTCATAGAAAATTCGATTTTATTGAAAATCAACTATGCTATAGCCCACAGATCTTGGAGGGCAAAAATCTAAAATGCTCCGATTACGTTGACCAATAGCTCTATCAATAGGCTTCAGGATCTGTATTTATTTTGCTGACTTGCGGTTGGATTGCTCGAATATTTCTAACCATTTCATAGAAAATTCGATTTTATTGAAAATCAACTGTGCTATAGCCCACAGATTTTGAACGGCAAAAATCTAAAATGCTCCGATTACGTTGGTCAATAGCTCTATCAATAGGCTTCAGAATCTGTATTTATTTTGCCAACTTGCATTTGGATTGCTCGAATATTTCTAACCATTTAATAGAAAATTCGATTTTATTGAAAATCAACTGTGCTATAGCCCACAGATTTTTGAGGGCCAAAATCTAAAATTTAATAGAAAATTCGATTTTATTGAAAATCAACTGTGCCATAACCTAGAGATTTTGAACGGCAAAAATCTAAAATGCTCCGATTACGTTGACCAATAGCTCTATCAATAGGCTTCAGGATCTGTATTTATTTTGCCAACTTGCATTTGGATTGCTCGAATATTTCCAACCATTCCATAGAAAATTCGATTTGATTGAAAATCAACTATGCTATAGCCCACAGATTTTTAGGGCAAACATCTAAAATGCTCTGATTACGTTGATCAATAGCTATATCAATAGGCTTCAGGATCTGTATTTATTTTGCCAACTTGCAGTTGGATTGCTCGAATATTTCTAACCATTTCATAGAAAATTCGATTTTATTGAAAATCAACTGTGCTATAGCCCACAGATTTTTAGGGCATACATCTAAAATGCTCTGATTACGTTGATCAATAGCTATATCAATAGGCTTCAGGATCTTTATTTATTTTGCTGACTTGCAGTTGGATTGCTCGAATATTTCTAACCATTTAATAGAAAAATCGATTTTATTGAAAATCAACTGTGCTATAGCCCACAGATTTTGGACGGCAAAAGTCTAAAATGCTCCGATAACGATGGTCAAGAGCTCTATCAATAGGCTTAAGGATCTGTATTTATTTTGCAAACTTGCAGTTGGATTGCTCTAATATTTGTAACCATTTAATAGAAAATTCGATTTTATTGAAAATCAACTGTGCTATAGCCCACAGATAAATCTAAAATTTATTAGAAAATTCTATTTTATTGAAAATCTAAAATTTATTAGAAAATTCGATTTTATTGAAAATGAACTGTGCTATAGCCCACAGATTTTGAACGACAAAAATCTAAAATGCTCCGATTACGTTGGTCAATAGCTCTATCAATAGGCTTCAGGATCTGTATTTATTTTGCCAACTTGCGGTTGGATTGCTCGAATATTTCTAACCATTTCATAGAAAATTCGATTTTATTGAAAATCAACTGTGCTATAGCCCACAGATTTAGAACGGCAAACATCTAAAATGCTCTGATTACGTTGGTCAATAGCTCTATCAATAGGCTTCAGGATCTGTATTTATTTTGCCAACTTGCAGTTGGATTGCTCGAATATTTCTAACCATTTCATGGAAAATTCGATTTTATTGAAAATCAACTATGCTATAGCCCACAGATCTTGGAGGGCAAAAATCTAAAATGCTCCGATTACGTTGACCAATAGCTCTATCAATAGGCTTCAGGATCTGTATTTATTTTGCGAACTTGCATTTGGATTCCTCGAATATTTCTAACCATTTCATAGAAAATTCGATTTTATTGAAAATCAACTATAGCCCAAAGATTTTGAACGGCAGAAATCTAAAATGCTCCGATTACGTTGGTCAATAGCTCTATCAATAGGTTTCAGGATCTGTATTTATTTTGCCAACTTGCAGTTGGATTGCTCGAATATTTCTAACCATTTCATAGAAAATTCGATTTTATTGAAATCAACTGTGCTATAGCCCACAGATTTTGAACGGCAAAAATCTAAAATGCTCCGATTACGTTGGTCAATAGCTCTATCAATAGGCTTCAGGATCTGTATTTATTTTGCCAACTTGCAGTTGGATTGCTCGAATATTTCTAACCATTTCATAGAAAATTCGATTTTATTGAAAATCAACTATGCTATAGCCCACAGATTTTGGAGGGCAAAAATTTAAAATGCTCCGATTACGTTGACCAATAGCTCTATCAATAGGCTTAAGGATCTGTATTTATTTTGCGAACCTCCATTTGGATTGCTCGAATATTTCTAACCATTTCATAGAAAATTCGATTTTATTGAAAATCAACTGTGCTATAGCCCACAGATTTTGAACGGCAAACATCTAAAATGCTCCGATTACGTTGGTCAATAGCTCTATCAATAGGCTTCAGGATCTGTATTTATTTTGCCAACTTGCAGTTGGATTGCTCGAATATTTCTAACCATTTCATAGAAAATTCGATTTTATTGAAAATCAACTATGCTATAGCCCACAGATCTTGGATTGCAAAAATCTAAAATGCTCCGATTACGTTGACCAATAGCTCTATCAATAGGCCTGAGGATCTGTATTTATTTTGCCAACTTGCGGTTGGATTGCTCGAATATTTCTAAACATTTCATAGAAAATTCGATTTTATTGAAAATTAACTGTGCTATAGCCCATATATTTTGAACGGCAAAAATCTAAAATGCTCCGATTACGTTGGTCAATAGCTCTATCAATAGGCTTCAGGATCTGTATTTATTTTGCCAACTTGCAGTTGGATTGCTCGAATATTTCTAACCATTTCATAGAAAATTCGATTTTATTAAAAATCAACTATGCTATAGCCCACAGATTTTGGAGGGCAAAAATTTAAAATGCTCCGATTACGTTGGTCAATAGCTCTATCAATAGGCTTCAGGATCTGTATTTATTTTGCCAACTTGCAGTTGGATTGCTCGAATATTTCTAACCATTTCATAGAAAATTCGATTTTATTGAAAATCAACTGTGCTATAGCCCACAGATTTTTAGGGCAAACATCTAAAATGCTCTGATTACGTTGATCAATAGCTATATTAATAGGCTTCAGGATCTTTATTTATTTTGCTGACTTGCAGTTGGATTGCTCGAATATTTCTAACCATTTAATAGAAAAATCGATTTTATTGAAAATCAACTGTGCTATAGCCCACAGATTTTGGACGGCAAAAGTCTAAAATGCTCCGATAACGATGGTCAAGAGCTCTATCAATAGGCTTAAGGATCTGTATTTATTTTGCAAACTTGCAGTTGGATTGCTCGAATATTTCTAACCATTTAATAGAAAATTAGATTTTATTGAAAATCAACTGTGCTATAGCCCACAGATAAATCTAAAATTTATTAGAAAATTCTATTTTATTGAAAATCTAAAATTTATTAGAAAATTCGATTTTATTGAAAATGAACTGTGCTATAGCCCACAGATTTTGAACGGCAAAAATCTAAAATGCTCCGATTACGTTGGTCAATAGCTCTATCAATAGGCTTCAGAATCTGTATTTATTTTGCCAACTTGCATTTGGATTGCTCGAATATTTCTAACCATTTAATAGAAAATTCGATTTTATTGAAAATCAACTGTGCTATAGCCCACAGATTTTTGAGGGCCAAAATCTAAAATTTAATAGAAAATTCGATTTTATTGAAAATCAACTGTGCCATAACCTAGAGATTTTGAACGGCAAAAATCTAAAATGCTCCGATTACGTTGACCAATAGCTCTATCAATAGGCTTCAGGATCTGTATTTATTTTGCCAACTTGCATTTGGATTGCTCGAATATTTCCAACCATTCCATAGAAAATTCGATTTGATTGAAAATCAACTATACTATAGCCCACAGATTTTTAGGGCAAACATCTAAAATGCTCTGATTACGTTGATCAATAGCTATATCAATAGGCTTCAGGATCTGTATTTATTTTGCCAACTTGCAGTTGGATTGCTCGAATATTTCTAACCATTTCATAGAAAATTCGATTTTATTGAAAATCAACTGTGCTATAGCCCACAGATTTTTAGGGCAAACATCTAAAATGCTCTGATTACGTTGATCAATAGCTATATCAATAGGCTTCAGGATCTTTATTTATTTTGCTGACTTGCAGTTGGATTGCTCGAATATTTCTAACCATTTAATAGAAAAATCGATTTTATTGAAAATCAACTGTGCTATAGCCCACAGATTTTGGACGGCAAAAGTCTAAAATGCTCCGATAACGATGGTCAAGAGCTCTATCAATAGGCTTAAGGATCTGTATTTATTTTGCAAACTTGCAGTTGGATTGCTCGAATATTTGTAACCATTTAATAGAAAATTCGATTTTATTGAAAATCAACTGTGCTATAGCCCACAGATAAATCTAAAATTTATTAGAAAATTCTATTTTATTGAAAATCTAAAATTTATTAGAAAATTCGATTTTATTGAAAATGAACTGTGCTATAGCCCACAGATTTTGAACGGCAAAAATCTAAAATGCTCCGATTACGTTGGTCAATAGCTCTATCAATAGGCTTCAGGATCTGTATTTATTTTGCCAACTTGCGGTTGGATTGCTCAAATATTTCTAACCATTTCATAGAAAATTCGATTTTATTGAAAATCAACTGTGCTATAGCCCACAGATTTGGAACGGCAAACATCTAAAATGCTCTGATTACGTTGGTCAATAGCTCTATCAATAGGCTTCAGGATCTGTATTTATTTTGCCAACTTGCAGTTGGATTGCTCGAATATTTCTAACCATTTCATAGAAAATTCGATTTTATTGAAAATCAACTATGCTATAGCCCACAGATCTTGGAGGGCAAAAATCTAAAATGCTCCGATTACGTTGACCAATAGCTCTATCAATAGGCTTCAGGATCTGTATTTATTTTGCGAACTTGCATTTGGATTCCTCGAATATTTCTAACCATTTCATAGAAAATTCGATTTTATTGAAAATCAACTATGCTATAGCCCACAGATTTTGGAGGGCAAAAATATAAAATGCTCCGATTACGTTGACCAGTAGCTCTATCAATAGGCTTCAGGATCTGTATTTATTTTGCGAACCTGCATTTGGATTGCTCGAATATTTCTAACCATTTCATAGAAAATTCGATTTTATTGAAAATCAACTATAGCCCACAGATTTTGAACGGCAGAAATCTAAAATGCTCCGATTACGTTGGTCAATAGCTCTATCAATAGGCTTCAGGATCTGTATTTATTTTGCCAACTTGCAGTTGGATTGCTCGAATATTTCTAACCATTTCATAGTAAATTCGATTTTATTGAAAATCAACTATGCTATAGCCCACAGATCTTGGAGGGCAAAAATCTAAAATGCTCCGATTACGTTGACCAATAGCTCTATCAATAGGCTTCAGGATCTGTATTTATTTTGCGAACTTGCATTTGGATTCCTCGAATATTTCTAACCATTTCATAGAAAATTCGATTTTATTGAAAATTAACTATGCTATAGCCCACAGATTTTGGAGGGCAAACATTTAAATTGTTCCGATTACGTTGGTCAATAGCTCTATCAATAGGCTTCAGGATCTGTATTTATTTTGAGAACCTGCATTTGGATTGCTCGAATATTTCTAACCATTTCATAGAAAATTCGATTTTATTGAAAATCAACTATAGCCCACAGATTTTGAACGGCAGAAATCTAAAATGCTCCGAATACGTTGGTCAATAGCTCTATCAATAGGCTTCAGGATCTGTATTTATTTTGCAAACTTGCATTTGGATTCCTCGAATATTTCTGACCATTTCATAGAAAATTCGATTTTATTGAAAATCAACTATGCTATAGCCCACAGATTTTGGAGGGCAAAAATATAAAATGCTCCGATTACGTTGACCAATAGCTCTATCAATAGGCTTCAGGATCTGTATTTATTTTGCGAACCTGCATTTGGATTGCTCGAATATTTCTAACCATTTCATAGAAAATTCGATTTTATTGAAAATCAACTATAGCCCACAGATCTTGGAGGGCAAAAATCTAAAATGCTCCGATTACGTTGATTAATATCTCTATCAATAGGCTTCAGGATCTGTATTTATTTTGCGAACTTGCATTTGGATTGCTCGAATATTTCTTACCATTTCATAGAAAATTCGATTTTATTGAAAATCAACTATGCTATAGCCCACAGATCTTGGAGGGCAAAAATCTAAAATGCTCCGATTACGTTGACCAATAGCTCTATCAATAGGCTTCAGGATCTGTATTTATTTTGCTGACTTGCGGTTGGATTGCTCAAATATTTCTAACCATTTCATAGAAAATTCGATTTTATTGAAAATCAACTGTGCTATAGCCCACAGATTTTGAACGGCAAAAATCTAAAATGCTCCGAATATGTTGGTCAATAGCTCTATCAATAGGCTTCAGGATCTGTATTTATTTTGCCAACTTGCAGTTGGATTGCTCAAATATTTCTAACCATTTCATAGAAAATTCGATTTTATTGAAAATCAACTATATAGCCCACAGATCTTGGAGGGCAAAAATCTAAAATGCTCCGACTACGTTGACCAATAGCTCTATCAATAAGCTTCAGGATCTGTATTTATTTTGCGAACTTGCAGTTGGATTGCTCGAATATTTCTAACCATTTCATAGAAAATTCGATTTTATTGAAAATCACCTGTGCTATAGCCCACAGATTTTGAACGGCAAAAATCTAAAATGCTCCGATTACGTTGACAAATAGCTCTATCAATAGGTTTCAGGATCTGTATTTAATTTGCTGACTTGCGGTTGGATTGCTCGAATATTTCTAACCATTTCATAGAAAATTCGATTTTATTGAAAATCAACTGTGCTATAGCCCACAGATTTTGAACGGCAAAAATCTAAAATGCTCCGATTACGTTGGTAAATAGCTCTATCAATAGGCTTCAGGACCTGTATTTATTTGGCCAACTTGCAGTTGGATTGCTCGAATATTTCTAACCATTTCATAGAAAATTCGATTTTATTGAATATCAACTATGCTATAGCCTACAGATTTTGGAGGGCAAAAATTTAAAATGCTCCGATTACGTTGACCAATAGCTCAATCAATAGGCTTCTGGATCTGTATTTATTTTGCGAACCTGCATTTGGATTGCTCGAATATTTCTAACCATTTCATAGAAAATTCGATTTTATTGAAAATCAACTATGCTATAGCCCAAAGATCTTGGAGGGCAAAAATCTAAGATGCTCCGATTACGTTGACCAATAGCTCTATCAATAGGCTTCAGGATCTGTATTTATTTTGCTGACTTGCGGTTGGATTGCTCGAATATTTCTAACCATTTCATAGAAAATTCGATTTTATTGAAAATCAACTGTGCTATAGCCCACAGATTTTGAACGGCAAACATCTAAGAAGCTCCGATTACGTTGGTCAATAGCTCTATCAATAGGCTTCAGGATCTGTATTTATTTTGCCAACTTGCAGTTGGATTGCTCGAATATTTCTAGCCATTTCAAAGAAAATTCGATTTTATTGAAAATCAACTGTGCTATAGCCCACAGATTTTGAACGGCAAAAATCTAAAATGCTCCGAATACGTTGGTAAATAGCTCTATCAATAGGCTTCAGGATCTGTATTTATTTTGCCAACTTGCAGTTGGATTGCTCGAATATTTCTAACCATTTCATAGAAAATTCGATTTTATTGAAAATCAACTATGCTATAGCCCACAGATCTTGGAGGGCAAAAATCTAAAATGCTCCGACTACGTTGACCAATAGCTCTATCAATAAGCTTCAGGATCTGTATTTATTTTGCGAACTTGCATTTGGATTGCTCGAATATTTCTAACCATTTCATAGAAAATTCGATTTTATTGAATATCAACTGTGCTATAGCCCACAGATTTTGAACGGCAAAAACCTAAAATGATCCGATTACGTTGAACAATAGCTCTGTCAATAGGCTTCAGGATCTGTATTTATTTTGCTGACTTGCGGTTGGATTGCTCGAATATTTCTAACCATTTCATAGAAAATTCGATTTTATTGAAATCAACTGTGCTATAGCCCACAGATTTTGAACGGCAAACATCTAAAATGCTCCGATTACGTTGGTCAATAGCTCTATCAATAGGCTTCAGGATCTGTATTTATTTTGCCAACTTGCTGTTGGATTGCTCGAATATTTCTAACCATTTCATAGAAAATTCGATTTTATTGAAAATCAACTGTGCTATAGCCCACAGATTTTGAACGGCAAAAATCTAAAATGCTCCGATTACGTTGGTTAATAGCTCTATCAATAGGCTTCAGGATCTGTATTTATTTTGCCAACTTGCAGTTAAATTGCTCGAATATTTCTAACCATTTCATAGAAAATTCGATTTTATTGAATATCAACTATGCTATAGCCCACAGATTTTGGAGGGCAAAAATTTAAAATGCTCCGATTACGTTGACCAATAGCTCTATCAATAGGCTTCAGGATCTGTATTTATTTTGCGAACCTGCATTTGGATTGCTCGAATATTTCTAACCATTTCATAGAAAATTCGATTTTATTGAAAATCAACTATGCTATAGCCCACAGATTTTGAACAGCAAAAATCTAAAATGCTCCGATTACGTTGGTCAATAGCTCTATCAATAGGCTTCAGGATCTGTATTTATTTTGCCAACTTGCAGTTGGATTGCTCGAATATTTCTAACCATTTCATAGAAAATTCGATTTTATTGAAAATCAACTATGCTATAGCCCACAGATCTTGGAGGGCAAAAATCTAAAATGCTCCGATTACGTTGACCAATATCTCTATCAATAGGCTTCAGGATCTGTATTTATTTTGCGAACTTGCATTCGGATTCCTCGAATATTTCTAACCATTTCATAGAAAATTCGATTTTATTGAAAATCAACTATGCTATAGCCCACAGATCTTGGAGGGCAAAAATCTAAAATGCTCCGATTACGTTGACCAATAGCTCTATCAATAGGCTTCAGGATCTGTATTTATTTTGCGAACTTGCATTTGGATTGCTCGAATATTTCTAAAATTTAATAGAAAATTCGATTTTATTGAAAATCAACTATAGCCCACAGATTTTGAACGGCAGAAATCTAAAATGCTCCGATTACGTTGGTCAATAGCTCTATCAATAGGCTTCAGGATCTGTATTTATTTTGCCAACTTGCAGTTGGATTGCTCAAATATTTCTAACCATTTCATAGAAAATTCGATTTTATTGAAAATCAACTATGCTATAGCCCACAGATCTTGGAGGGCAAAAATCTAATATGCTCCGATTACGTTGACCAATATCTCTATCAATAGGCTTCAGGATCTGTATTTATTTTGCGAACTTGCATTTGGATTCCTCGAATATTTCTAACCATTGCATAGAAAATTTGATTTTATTGAAAATCAACTATGCTATAGCCCACAGATCTTGGAGGGCAAAAATCTAAAATGCTCCGATTACGTTGACCAATAGCTCTATCAATAGGCTTTAGGATCTGTATTTATTTTGCTGACTTGCGGTTGGATTGCTCGAATATTTCTAACCATTTCATAGAAAATTCGATTTTATTGAAAATCAACTGTGCTATAGCCCACAGATTTTGAACGGCAAAAATCTAAAATGCTCCGATTACGTTGGTCAATAGCTCTATCAATAGGCTCCAGGATCTGTATTTATTTTGCCAACTTGCAGTTGGATTGCTCGAATATTTCTAACCATTTCATAGAAAATTCGATTTTATTGAAAATCAACTATGCTATATCCCACAGATCTTGAAGGGCAAAAATCTAAAATGCTCCGATTACGTTGACCAATAGCTCTATTAATAGGCTTCAGGATCTGTATTTATTTTGCGAACTTGCATTTGGATTGCTCGAATATTTCTAACCATTTCATAGAAAATTCGATTTTATTGAAAATCAACTATGCTATAGCCCACAGATCTTGGATTGCAAAAATCTAAAATGCTCCGATTACGTTGACCAATAGCTCTATCAATAGGCCTGAGGATCTGTATTTATTTTGCCAACTTGCGGTTGGATTGCTCGAATATTTCTAAACATTTCATAGAAAATTCGATTTTATTGAAAATTAACTGTGCTATAGCCCATATATTTTGAACGGCAAAAATCTAAAATGCTCCGATTACGTTGGTCAATAGCTCTATCAATAGGCTTCAGGATCTGTATTTATTTTGCCAACTTGCAGTTGGATTGCTCGAATATTTCTAACCATTTCATAGAAAATTCGATTTTATTAAAAATCAACTATGCTATAGCCCACAGATTTTGAACGGCAAAAATTTAAAATGCTCCGATTACGTTGGTCAATAGCTCTATCAATAGGCTTTAGGATCTGTATTTATTTTGCCAACTTGCAGTTGGATTGCTCGAATATTTCTAACCATTTCATAGAAAATTCGATTTTATTGAAAATCAACTGTGCTATAGCCCACAGATTTTTAGGGCAAACATCTAAAATGCTCTGATTACGTTGATCAATAGCTATATCAATAGGCTTCAGGATCTTTATTTATTTTGCTGACTTGCAGTTGGATTGCTCGAATATTTCTAACCATTTCTTAGAAAATTCGATTTTATTGAAAATCAACTGTGCTATAGCCCACAGATTTTTAGGGCAAACATCTAAAATGCTCTGATTACGTTGATCAATAGCTATATCAATAGGCTTAAGGATCTGTATTTATTTTGCAAACTTGCAGTTGGATTGATCGAATATTTGTAACCATTTAATAGAAAATTCGATTTTATTGTAAATCAACTGTGCTATAGCCCACAGATAAATCTAAAATTTATTAGAAAATTCTATTTTATTGAAAATCTAAAATTTATTAGAAAATTCGATTTTATTGAAAATGAACTGTGCTATAGCCCACAGATTTTGAACGGCAAAAATCTAAAATGCTCCGATTACGTTGGTCAATAGCTCTATCAATAGGCTTCAGAATCTGTATTTATTTTGCCAACTTGCATTTGGATTGCTCGAATATTTCTAACCATTTAATAGAAAATTCGATTTTATTGAAAATCAACTGTGCTATAGCCCACAGGTTTTTGAGGGCCAAAATCTAAAATTTAATAGAAAATTCGATTTTATTGAAAATCAACTGTGCCATAACCTAGAGATTTTGAACGGCAAAAATCTAAAATGCTCCGATTACGTTGACCAATAGCTCTATCAATAGGCTTCAGGATCTGTATTTATTTTGCAAACTTGCAGTTGGATTGCTCGAATATTTGTAACCATTTAATAGAAAATTCGATTTTATTGAAAATCAACTGTGCTATAGCCCACAGATAAATCTAAAATTTATTAGAAAATTCTATTTTATTGAAAATCTAAAATTTATTAGAAAGTTCGATTTGATTGAAAATCAACTATGCTATAGCCCACAGATTTTGGAGGGCAAAAATCTAAAATGCTCCGATTGCGTTGGTCAATAGCTCTATCAATAGGCTTCAGGATCTGTATTTATTTTGCCAACTTGCAGTTGGATTGCTCGAATATTTCTGACAATTTCATAGAAAATTCGATTTTATTGAAAATCAACTGTGCTATTATAGCCCACAGATTTTGGACGGCAAAAATCTAAAATGCTCCGATTACGTTGGTCAATAGCTCTATCAATAGGCTTCAGGATCTCTATTTATTTTGCCAACTTGCATTTGGATTGCTCGAATATTTCTAACCATTTCATAGAAAATTCGATTTCATTGAAAATCAACTGTGCTATAGCCCACAGATTTTGAACTGCAAAAAACTTAAATACTCCGATCACGTTATGAGGCAATTCTTAATTTTTGCCGGTATGCCAAGTACCAAGTTATGACAGTACGTATTACTCGAAATATACAAGGTTTACAACAACCATTCTTGGGACTCAATTGGTAAATATTTAACGACTAATAGAAATATTTTGGAAGCGCTTTAAACTTTAATATTTAAATTCTCTACAGCAGCATCAAAAATTCTACACAATAAAAGGAAATGGGTCAAGAAATTCACCTCGCTATTATGATTTGTGACGGCTTAATACTAAATGTTAAATTTACTGTATCACCTCGAATAGCTTTTACGTGCTGGAGTCTACGATTCCTCTGCCGCCATTACCTCAAAATGCCATTGCTGCGAAGCTATGATGGTGGGTACCACGATGTGCTGATAATTCCTAATCTGTCATCGTCTCAATATGCCATTGTTGCAAAGCTCAATTTGATGCACAGTGGGCTGCTCATTTATTAAATATTTGGCGATCGACATAGTATTAGTAAGGGCAATAACTAAACTAGTATCTTCTACAAGTACATTGTTTCTCCTTCAGCATCACTTAAAATTCAACTAAAATTTTTGGGAAACAAAAGCGTTTCACAAATTCATTGTTTTTAATTAACAGAAGATAATAGAGTTTTAAAAATGATTTTATTGGAAAGGTGCACTCTTCAAGGTCGGACGGTCAAAAAAATACTAACAGAGGAATAACTTTTGAACCAATAACTTTTGATAAAATTTCGATTAGCTATTTTGGTTAGAAATGACCACCCCTATCACTTTAATTCATTTGGTCCTACACCTCTGAGACACCCTGTATACAGAATTTACTGTGTAGAATGTAATACAACAATTTTTATTTTACGAATTCACACAATTCTATTCCTGTTTTTCGGTTGTATAATGTACAAATTATATAATTAACATTCCAATTAAAATTTTAAATTTTAGTTCAAATTAACATTTCAATACGATTTATAACAATAATCATTTGTATTTCCTGATATTTTCCTGAGCTAATCACTTTAGAGACTTTTTTTTATATTTTTTGTTTCGATAAGTAAATTGTTGAGTAAATTGTTTTTGGATTGGATTGGATCGCATCTGCGTGATCAGAAGCAGGTAGTTCGGAAGCAGGTAGATCGGAAGCCTCAGGGCTCCCACCTAGGACCTGTATTATTTAATGTCTTCATCAATGAAATTGCTTATTTGTTTCAGTACTGCGACTGTGAATTATATGCAGATGACTTGAAAATATCAAAAAGTGTACTTTGCCCGCAACAATATAATGAAATGCAGAGTGATCTTGATTTGCTGTATAAATGGTCAGTTATGAATAAGTTGAAGTTAAATTTGGATAAGTGCAAGATCCCTTATCCAAGAAAAAAGCAGTTATTATTTATCACCAGCTAGAACGAGTTATGACATTTAAAGATTTGGGTGTTGTCCTGGACCATCAATTGAATTTCCGAGACCATATTAATTTTATAGTAGCAAAGTCTAATTCTCTACTTGGCTTTATTCGTTGTATCACAAAAGATTTTCGTAATCCAAAATCAATTGAAACTTTGTATTGTTCCATTGTTCGGTCTAATTTGGAATACGTGTCGATTATTTCCTGCTTACAATATTTATATCGATAGAATTGAACGAATACAGAAGCAATTTATTATTTACTATCTTCATAAATTGAATTGGCCATTTGATCCGAACCTTCAAATGTGGTTGAATAAAAATAATTTGCCATCCTACGGTGACCGCCGTAGAATTGCTGATTTAGATGCATTGCTTGTAAGACGTATATGTGCTGCTTCAACATTCATCGCTGATCTGCTTAACAGTTTAATTGACTTCCCTAAACTACTTGCAAAGATTGATAATCATGTGCCCTGTAAACCTACTCGGATTAGGAATTTTATATATTTGCCAACATTTAAATCTAATTAAGCACATAATGCTCCGGTCCCGACGATTTGTCGACAATTTTATTGTAGTTTTGATGTGTTTGATTTTAATATTTCTAAATGTTATTTTAAAAAATTAATAAAAACTAAATTATAAAATTGTAAAATAAAATTGTAATCAAAAAAGGATTTTCTATCCCGTTGTTGATGTAAATAAATAAATAAATAAATAAAAATGTTCAAAAAATCGTTCAATGTCTAGTGCTGCTATCTGTAGAGTTTTTCGATCTTTGAAATTTTTAACAGCGATATTCTTTATAATTTATTGAAATAATTGAAAACCCAATTAAATAATTTGCTGTTTCAGCCTATTTTAATTACCATTTATACAAAATTCATTATTATATTAAATTGCAACAAAACTACAGTTGAAGTTTATACCGCAAATTGGACCAAAATTAAGTTTTGCAGCCAAATCAGTGCATTCAACAGTATATTAAAATGCAGCAAATATAGCTGCTCGAGTGATTCTGCCCATTGCCGAGCTATAGTCAATATGGTCAGGTGAATTCATTCTTGTTCTACATAATTTTCATAATTGAATAGGATATATATATATATATATATATATATATATATATATATATATATATATATATATATATATATATATATACTTGTAGTACATTGGATTTTGGTAATTGTAAAATTCGCTAATACTACTAGTGCGTAGTTGCATGCTATATATAGCAAAAAATCGGAATAATAAATCAGAAGCTCCATGACTATCGCCTGATGAGATGATTGAAAGATGATTTATTTTCCACAATCCTCGCCAGATCGAAACTGAATTGCAGAACTTTTAACAATTTCTACTCTTCGTAAAATAATTATCTATCTGGCTAATTCCGGAATAACCTATTGTTTGTAATAAACAAATTATTCGATTTTTTTCATACATAGCTGCTAATAAGGCCAGGAATATTTGTGTATGGTTTTACGTAAATGCATAATAAATCAATGGGATGTAATCATATTTTATATATTAAGGCTGATTGGCTAACGTCACAACAATTGTGGCTGACGCCGCAACGATTTCTCCCGCAAAGTGTTAAGAATTATTTTGGTAATTTTCTTGAAAAATCGTGCTGTAAGTGCTTCTTAATAATTCAAGTTGTTCAAAACGATAAAATATATTTGGTTATAATGAAATCGTGTTTGTACAATAGTAAAATTCATACACTATGCATACGATAATTTTGTAGCCTGCGGTAAAAATTCGTGCTCAAAATTTTATTAAAATGTTTAACCGAATTGCTTACTAAACATGTTTCTTTAACTGACAATTAGGATGTCACAGATTTAATATCACTAGTTCTCGTTGAAATATATATATATATATATATGTATATACCAAAAAAACTTGCTGAATCATTTTCACGTGTCATTTGACAGGCACGACACAAAAAATAAAAAATTATAATGCCAAAAAGAAATCTGATTTAACGTGCATGACACAGAAAAAATTATGTAGCTTTCTGTCTTAAATACGTTTATATACCTAAGGATAAATAATATTTTGGTAACATATCATTAATAAAATCTTTTTCTTTTTTTATGGTGATAAAGTCGGCAATAAGATATTTATGAAATATCATTACGAAGATCCATCTTAATCATTTCAATAAATATTGGATAGGCATAATATAATAATAAGTATATTATATATCTCGTGTATAGATATCCTTGAACTTTTACCTTAAGAATTTTTTAGCTGAGTGTGTACATATCAAAAATGCTTTTAAAAATATTAAATTTTTATTTTTCTGTGTTTATGTACGACGGTGTGAAGTCGTCGGTAGGAGGCATGTTATGGATGGAATATTTAATACTACAAAAAAAAAGAAATATATTTTAAGGGCAACAGCAAAAATGTCTGTCAAAAATAAAAATTATATAATACAATTTGTTTATGAAATATATACGTGACTGTCAAATAATAGAAGTGAAAGAAATGTGCCATTTATTTTTTAAAAACAAATTCCAGGTAAACGGAATAATTTTGCGATATTGACGCGCAAGACTTATACTTGTCGACTGCATATCCTAAATAAACAATATAACCTTATAGAAGATGGTTAAGCTTTTATAAATTGTTCGATTAACATAACTTGAAACTAATACGTTTCAATTTTGAAAATAAATCTCGATATCAAAATAATAATAATAATAATAATAATAAAACTATATCTGAAAACTTAAATTTCTTTTAAGAAGTCAGTAATTGATCACAATTCCATAAAAATCTAAAAATCTTTTCTTCTCGTCTGTATAGTGTATATGTTGTATTTTCATTCTGTATGTGTAAAAGATTTTTGAGAAAATGGAAATATCTTATTTTCTTTTCTGTAAAATAATCCGATAATCTTTTCACTTAAAGACGATAAAATAAAAAAATATTTATCTGGTTGCTATATGTCTGTGTGTACTTATATTATCAATACACTATTTTGAAGCATTCAATTTTATTTTATTTCATAAATCTGAAGAGAAAATTGATTTGTTTTTTTTTTTTTTTTGTGTTTTGTTATAAAAGCTATTCATTGTTTATTTATATTTGTAATATTGATTGAATTATGTATTATGTATCTGCAAGTTGGAATACATCTCGTCAAAGTAAAATATATTTTTGACTCTAACAAATACAATATAGAATTATAACTCTTCTTCCTTCTAATTAATTTGAAAATATGAAACTTTAAAAACTTTAAGGTATCAAAATATTATTATTTCAAACTTATATCATACACAAAATGTCTTAATTATCCTAGTTACATAAATAAAAACGGTTATGCAAATAATTGTCGTCATTTCACAACAAAACAAAACAAAAAAACTTTGAAACCATACAAACTATAAAAACATAGTTTCCTAGTGTTTTTAAGATGTGTTAAAATATTTTAGCAAAACACACAACTCTTTTTTACTTTAATAAAATTTTTTGTCTTCGTTATTATTACTAACTTGTATGTAGCTAGCAAAATGAAAAAAAGTTTTCTCAACTACATTTTACTCTATGTAAATACAGTACAATCTTAATACATATACAGGATATGGTATAACAAAGACATAAAAAGTAAAAAAGCACAAAATGCTTAAATGACTGCTTCCATTCTAATTTATTAATTACGAAAAACTAAATTAATAAAACATACATTCTGTTTATGCAGTAGAGTGAACAAAGTACTTTTTAAAATATACAAATGTTGCTGGTTAAATGAAATTGCTTATAATGATTTTGTCAGTAGTGTGCTTTTATTTTTACTTTAATTAAAATATGTATTTAAATTGTATACAGATTATGGGAAAATATGTTTTGTGGTAGATCGAATAATCAATAAATATACTAACGAATTCATAATATTCGAATTATTTGAATGGTAGTCATTGAAAAATATCCCAACTATTTTTATTTGTATCTCTTAGAACTTTTGTTGGTCAATAATGATTTCTTCCAGACGTTTAGGAATGTAATTAATAACTCGGAGGAGAAGGTTAGTCGTAATTTAACTTATGTTCATTCTAATCGCGTTATTTAATTCACTCATATCTTGTGGATTGTAAACGTACACCCGTTCTTCTAATTAGACCCATAACATGAAGTCACAGCGGTTTAAATCCGGTGAATACGATGACCAGTGGAAACGGCCATTGCAAGGAATCCAAAACCACAGCTGCAGTATGCGGAGAACAACCATATTATATAAAACTTGCATACGTCAATTTAATTTTTTTCTATTCCTATTAATGGTTTGCGCAAAAGCAAGACGGCTCACTTTAGCTCTTTTTCTAAACTTTTAAACTTTTGGATTTTGTATGTATCATACCTTAAATTCCAAATGATTTTATGGCTACCTGTGCGGAAACTTGTACAACTTAAATTCAATTTTAATTTAAAACCGGTGATTTAAGATAATTTATAAAGGGACCGATTCGATATTACTGGATTTAAGATTTTTGTATTACTGTATAGAGGTAAATGTTTTAGGTAGCGGTAACCAATTAGACTGATTTTGAAGAAAATTACACAGATTTTATAAACATGTAGCTAATAAGAGTAAGATGGGTTAATAACACGATTTATTTATTTGTTGACTAAAGAACGATTTTCTCATCTCGTTTCTTACGTATCTACAAAGTAAGGACGGCAAAAGAGAAGAAAAAAAAAACAAAAATTATAATTAAAATAAAAATTAAAATTAAAATTAAAATTAAAATAAAAATAAAAATAAAAATAAAAATAAAAATAAAAATAAAAATAAAAATAAAAATAAAAATAAAAATAAAAATAAAAATAAAAATAAAAATAAAAATAAAAATAAAAATAAAAATAAAAATAAAAATAAAAATAAAAATAAAAATAAAAATAAAAATAAAAATAAAAATAAAAATAAAAATAAAAATAAAAATAAAAATAAAAATAAAAATAAAAATAAAAATATAAATAAAAATATAAATAAAAATAAAAATAAAAATAAAAATAAAAATAAAAATAAAAATAAAAATAAAAATAAAAATAAAAATAAAAATAAAAATAAAAATAAAAATAAAAATAAAAATAAAAATAAAAATAAAAATAAAAATAAAAATAAAAATAAAAATAAAAATAAAAATAAAAATAAAAATAAAAATAAAAATAAAAATAAAAATAAAAATAAAAATAAAAATAAAAATAAAAATAAAAATAAAAATAAAAATAAAAATAAAAATAAAAATAAAAATAAAAATAAAAATAAAAATAAAAATAAAAATAAAAATAAAAATAAAAATAAAAATAAAAATAAAAATAAAAATAAAAATAAAAATAAAAATAAAAATAAAAATAAAAATAAAAATAATAATACAAATAAAAATAAAAATAAAAATAAAAATAAAAATAAAAATAAAAATAAAAATAAAAATAAAAATAAAAATAAAAATAAAAATAAAAATAAAAATAAAAATAAAAATAAAAATAAAAATAAAAATAATAATACAAATAAAAATAAAAATAAAAATAAAAATAAAAATAAAAATAAAAATAAAAATAAAAATAAAAATAAAAATAAAAATAAAAATAAAAATAAAAATAAAAATAAAAATAAAAATAAAAATAAAAATAAAAATAAAAATAAAAATAAAAATAAAAATAAAAATAAAAATAAAAATAAAAATAAAAATAAAAATAAAAATAAAAATAAAAATAAAAATAAAAATAAAAATAAAAATAAAAATAAAAATAAAAATAAAAATAAAAATAAAAATAAAAATAAAAATAAAAATAAAAATAAAAATAAAAATAAAAATTAAAATAAAAATTAAAATAAAAATAAAAATAAAAATAAAAATAAAAATAAAAATAAAAATAAAAATAAAAATAAAAATAAAAATAAAAATAAAAATAAAAATAAAATTAAAAATAAAAATAAAAATAAAAATAAAAAATAAAAATTAAAAGTAAAAATATTAAAAAATAATGCTATGTCAAAAATAAAATAAAAAATAAAAATTTAAATCAAATGTAAAATCAAAATAAGAATAAAACTAAGAATAAAAATAAAAATTAAATAATAAATATAAATAAATAGTAAATATAAATAAATAATAAATAATATATAATAATAAATATAAAGATAAAAATAAAAATATAAATTAAAATTAAAATTAAAATAAAAGTAAAAATAAAAGTAAAAATAAAATATAAAGTAAAAGTAAAAGTAAAAGTATAAGTATAAGTATAAGTATAATTATAAGTATAAGTATATTATAAGTAAATATTATAAGTATAAGTATAAGTATAAGTATAAGTATAAGTATAAGTATAAGTATAAGTATAAGTATAAGTATAAGTATAAGTATAAGTATAAGTATAAGTATAAGTATAAGTATAAGTATAAGTATAAGTATAATTATAAGTATAAGTATAAGTATAAGTATAAGTATAAGTATAAGTATAATTATAAGTATAAGTATAATTATAAGTATAAGTAAAAGTATAAGTATAAGTATAAGTATAAGTATAACTATAAGTATAAGTATAAGTATAAGTATAAGTATTAGTATAATTATAAGTATAAGTATAAGTATAAGTATAAGTATAAGTATAAGTATAAGTATAAGTATAAGTATAAGTATAAGTATAAGTATAATTATAAGTATAAGTATAAGTATAAGTATAAGTATAAGTATAAGTATAAGTATAAGTATAAGTATAAGTATAAGTATAAGTATAAGTATAAGTATAAGTATAAGTATAAGTAAAAGTATAAGTATAAGTATAAGTATAAGTATAAGTATAAGTATAAGTATAAGTATAAGTATAAGTATAAGTATAAGTATAAGTATAAGTATAAGTATAAGTATAAGTATAAGTATAAGTATAAGTATAAGTATAAGTATAAGTATAAGTATAAGTATAATTATAAGTATAAGTATAAGTATAAGTATAAGTATAATTATAAGTATAAGTATAAGTATAAGTATAAGTATAAGTATAAGTATAAGTATAAGTATAAGTATAAGTATAAGTATAAGTATAAGTATAAGTATAAGTATAAGTATAAGTATAAGTATAAGTATAAGTATAAGTATAAGTATAAGTATAAGTATAAGTATAAGTATAAGTATAAGTATAAGTATAAGTATAAGTATAAGTATAAGTATAAGTATAAGTATAAGTATAAGTATAAGTATAAGTATAAGTATAAGTATAAGTATAAGTATAAGTATAAGTATAAGTATAAGTATAAGTATAAGTATAAGTATAAGTATAAGTATAAGTATAAGTATAAGTATAAGTATAAGTATAAGTATAAGTATAAGTATTAGTATAAGTATATGTTCGCTAGCAAAATGTTTGCTAAGAAAGTTGTGGGTTGAACTTTACTTTTACCATTTATTTAAAAGCATTTAAAAGATCAAAAAAATAATTTTTTAAATTTATTTATTTATTTCGTTAAGTTTTTTTTTTATAAATTAGAACAGTGAAATTATAGTAGGTACATATAACAAAACAACAGTTAAAACTTCCATTGAACAACAAAGCCAATAGCGGATTTTTCCTTAACACTAAAAAATATACTTGTATATATTGTGTAAATTAACAAAAAATGTATACATAATAATAATTATAAAAAATATTAATAATCATAAAAACGTACAATAAAATGATTTGATCTTAAATAATCTCACCTCCCTTCCAGTTATCATTCTTCCAAAGTCTAAAAATCAGGACAAAATTTAGCTCTGCTGAAAGGTCAAATATTTTAAAGAAGCTATTATTCTGTACTTAAATTGTATAGGTAGAACGGCAATAGAAAGCATATTAAAATAAGTAGGAGGAGATACTAAGAAATAAATGAGTTTAATAAAAGTATGGTACAGCCCTAAAATATATTATATTTTTCCTCAGTGGATAGTTAGAGCAACTTAAGCCACGATTTCCACTAATTTCAAAATATATAGTATATTCAAAACATTAAAGATTTTCAGAAGTTTCAGTGGAATAATTTTACTATTGGTGAAGATGGGCTGCACTTAACAATGAACAGAGAGGCTTATTTGTTTAATACCGCACCAAAAGATTATTTTTGAATTTGTGACATCAAATTAACTGTTCATTCTTTATTCAAAGTTCTTCCATATAATTTGAAAAAAAATTTAGAATTTCGAATCTTTAATTATCCTATATTTTTGTTATTTTCTAGCTCAATCGCTCATTGGCTCGAATAGTGTTTTAGCATCTAATCAGGATATACCTTCACTGTCGACCATTGAGTTTATCGATCCAGACAGTTCAGTACTAAATATAAAAATAAATAAGACTCCAAGCCTATTTCTACAATCATTTCAACCAGTGACCAGTTAGGGGTTTTCATTATGCAAAATTCGTTATTTTCAAAATATTAAATTTTACTTTTTAGACCGCCTCAAGTTTATTGGATTAACGATTACTCATAGTAATTATAAGTAGTTCTGATTACAAAGTGGCATTAGCTGAAATGAGTAGCAGGAGGAGCATATAGGTATTATTTAATTTCGTCAAATTAACAACATGAGATGCATTTATTTAATGATAAATGATTTCTACACACCACTTATAAATGTTTTAATTGTTTAGATAAAAATCTTGCAACAATGTATGAAGTGTATTCTAAAAATACGAAATAATTTCCCCCATACAATTTAGATAAACATAAAATCCAGCTTACCTCACCATACTCATCCTAATTGCATAAAACGCTTTGTAATTTTATTGATATATTTTGTGACTTCACCGCTACCATTTTTCATAAAAATTAAACAAAACAAATTTCAATAAAATTTGTCCACCACTGTAATTTTCATAAAACTATATTTTGTAAAAAAAAAAAAAAAAAAAAAAAACAACAATATCATATTTCATCAAAATTAAAATAATAAAATATTTGTTTATCCAAAAAATTATAATAATACTCAAGAATTAGCAGCACAATAATGTAGAGGGAACACAATTTAATGCATGCGGCACGTGACACTGATAAATATACAAAACATAAATTCTTGTCGAAACCTAACCCTATAATTTTGTACAAAACAAAAAAAACAAATAATAATTCAAAATTCAAATGTGGAATAGTATATTTTAGTGTATAGGGACTCGACCATTTAATATTATGACAAATTACTTAGATACGAGAATGAAATGATTGTGATGTGTATTAATTAAAATTTGGTAAAAGCCGTAATCAGACATATTTTATGAAAAACAACATAATATTATTGCTTATTCAGATCACATAAAAATATGCGTATATGGTGAAAAAAGAAAATTTTTTGACACATCCCAAATAGATAAATAATAAAAATGAAAAATTGGATTTTTCGTATAACTAAGTTTACAGCCAAGCAAATGAGATAATTAAATGGAAAGAATACTAATTAGGTTTATTGAAAAAAAAAAAAAACAACTAGAGAAACACATAAATGTGATTTATTTATATTTAGAAATTATGATTGCGTGGCGTTAAAAATATTGTTTTTGCGGCTATAGATTTCAAAAATTCGACACATTCGACTGTAGGTTTTGTAGAAGTCCTTGAAATCTAGATAATCTGGCAGTCTTTAAATCAACGAGCGAAAATTTATATTCTGGCCAAAATGAATCCTGACATTGTTCTTTAAAGAACACACCTTACGCGATGGGTTCTGGCAAAACTGAATTTGTTCCATCCAAACGAGACATTTGTTGAATAATTTGTGCTCACGTACAAACTGAAAACACATTATTAAATAAAGGACAATTACTGATTAAATGAGACTCCGAAAAATATCTACAACTTTCTGAATTGGAGACCATGTTGGTTGGCTTGTTAAAATTCGACGGATATTTGCCAGATCTAGTAGACTGTTGAAGAGGCTGTTGCAATATGTTAGCGATTTTTTAAAATTTGTAGTTTGCTGAACTGACTCCACTTTATATTTATAATATATTAGTGTTCATGAAATTATGTTTTGGGATTTAGTTAGTTATTTTTTGTTGCACATAATTTATTAACATTTATTGATTAATCACCACTATTTTTTTGCACTAAAAGAAATGCGTCACAACTCAAGTTGGTGGTTTAATTTAATTTGTTTGACTGTACATGGGAACGAATGTGATGTACCATAAACAGAATTTTGGCGAGAATGAATAAGAAGGATGAATTTTTTTTGCTTTTTATTGTGTTTTTTGTTTATGTGAATTATTTAAGGTAGTTTATAAACACACATACAACAGAAACATGTGATATTATGCATTTGATGAGTGAGTGAGTGAAAGAAATGAGTGAGGCGCTACAGGACTCTCCGCAAGTGATTTGCCCTCCCTAAGGAATGATTCAATGAGTAGTAGCAATACGGACGATTTTGTATGTTCGCGGGCTTGATGTTTGATCAGCCGAACAGAGGATTTCGTGTGCAGGTTTTAGTCGGACCTTCATAGAAAGGAGTGCATCCCGTGCGAAACTTATCTGTTCTAATAAAAACAAAATCGCCGTTGTCGAACGATTTTGGAATAAAAACGTCGTCTTGTTTGGATTGACGAGACGGTTTGGGTAAACGATTTTGAATGGTTTATCGCAGTTAGTCGATGACTATCACGGTGGTGAGTTAGCCGCTACAAGACTATCCGATTTTTTAACCTTTGATTATATATGTTCTTAATGAATCATCTAGATTTGGATTAAATGGTGGATCAGCATAAGACCCCATTTTTTAATGGGATGGCTTGGTTAATGAATTTTATTTTCTCAACTACATAAATATCTTACTATTTAATTATCAATATAATAAATTATTGTATGATGTTCGCACGAGCGCTGGTACAATAAAAGAACAATAAAAAAGGCACACGCTAAAAATGACTCAAGAAAGCACAAACAGAAAAAATCCCATGAACAAAAATTAGTCATGCAAATTTAGAAAATCAATCAAGCAAATAAAGATAACTACATATTTTCATATGATAGTCAATAAGTGCCATTGAATATCATTACACAATCGCTGCTAGGTGTGAACACTTCCAATTGAGGAAAATTACCTTTTGCATGAAAACATGCTCCTTTGTAAACACAGAAATAGTTTTAATGCTAGAAAAAATTGTACACAATACATAACTGGTCTTACATTTGTACTCTACTGTTTTCTGCGAATTCTATTGTATGCATCCAAAGGGCAAACAATACAAGCTGTATTTTCTCTCTCTCTCTATCTTCTTTTAAATTTAGCAAGAAACAAAGTCATAGAGTAATTTATTAATTATCTTTCTTATTTTTACTATTAACAACGACTATATTTTCTTGACAAAGGCAAACGAATTTTTGTATATTTCTCTCAGGATCTGATTATGTTCTAAATTGTAAGCAAAAATATTATATTTTATCACCATGATCTTTGCGCTCTAAACCGCAAGATGTTTTACGAGTTTCTTGGAAGGTTTAGCGAAAAACCTGAAAATATAAATTGATTCACTACGGAATATTTTAAAATTAAATTTTTTATTATTATTTACAATATATTTATTCGAATTTATTTGATTGATCAGAATCACAGCTTTTTTTAATCTAATTTATTGCAGCTTCGTTCTATATACATATATACCATATATCATGTTCCTGTAGTCTAATTAAAAACTTTAATTATAAAACATAAAATTATATAAAAAAAAAACACTTTTTATTTTATTATATCCTCAAAATATTATATCCAGAATGTTTTAACCATTAAAATTGTTATATAATCACGATTTATGACATGTTCGAGAGAAGATAATTTCGGCTCGTTGTTGCAGATTTCAACAATTTTTTTTTTTGTATTTTCATTTTATTTAATTTTTTTTTTGCAAATTCAATGCGCAAACCCGATTTTAATTTTAATTGCATTTTTTATATTTCTGATTGCAAAAAAAAAAAAGTTTTAAAATTATAATTTAAAACCACATCAAACGCTTTTATTCATTTTTTCTGATAGTTACTCTGAATACTGTATGTTTATAGTACAAATGATTATTACATATCGTATGAATATGGATATACAGCTTGAACAAAATGTTAACAAAATTATGAAATTTGTGTGTTATGAAGTAAACAATTTAGTAATTTTCTCAGGAAATTTTATTTTATGTGTATCTGGGAATCGATCTGCTTTGACTTAAAAATAAATAGAAATTGCATATTTGCTCAGTTATATTAGGTGTACGATTTATTATGACGAATTCATTATGGGAACTTACAAAATAGCAAATTACATTTTCGAAATTATTGTGAAATAATTTTCAAAAATTTAATAAATTTTCTAATTTGAAAATTATAAGTTGTACATGAGCATACAAAACAATTTATCACTGGGATCTAAAAATATGCTAATCCAATTAATTAAATTCAGCGTTGGTATACAGCACACTACATTACAAGACATACACATTCTTACACACAAAATTGGTGTAGAAAAAAAAAATGTTTACCAAACCAAATTACATTCCACAATAAACATTTTGGTTTATGCTTATTAAATTTTCATACGAGTCATCACCTCTACTATGTTTATATCCAGAGCAATTTACAATAAATTTTCGGTTGCTTTTTCAATTATTTTGCGGTTGGTTTTGTTGTATTAGGTTATATTTTTGTACATATATAGAAATTCGCCAAAATAATAGTAACATACCATATACCAGTGTGTATACCATCATATCGAACAAAGAATATACAGGAAACCCCCATTTTCCTATCATATTTTCTATAGTTTTATTGTTATCGCAAATCGCACACAATTGTCATGGGACTTTCATTTCGTATATATTTCAAACCATATTTTTACTATTTTTTTGTGTCTTCTATTGTTGTTGTGTTTTGTTCGCTTGCTGTTGTCGAATATTTGGTGACAACGAGAGTTTTTTTTTCCCCAAAATAATCATACTCCGTATACCAATAACAAAATTCGATGGAATAATAAAATATTTTCATTTGAAATTGTTAATAATTTTGTGTTTTGTAGATGTAGCATTAAATTTTTTTTTTTTGTTTTGTATAGAAAACCTACCTACCTCTATTATCGACTAGCTTAATAGAATTTGTGTTTTGTGTTTTTCGTATAATAATTTATGAAAATTATTTTTGGAAAATTGAATTTATTCAGCAAACTGACAAAGTGATTTTTTTCAGTTTTTCAGATTTTCCGTTGTGTTTAGCTATAGTTGTTTTCAATTTGATTTGAAAATCAATTATGTGTGTAAGCCGAAATTTTGGTTTTTACTGCTTTTAACAGAATTAAATTCAACCGTATCATAACATTATTTTTAGGTCATACAAAGGTACATCGAAAGAAAAGAATCAGAAAATTCTTCAGAAATGGTTTTTCTTGCTCTCGATGGCACTGTGAGTAGGGCTTTTCATTGCAACTTAGGGAATGTAGCGGCCCTGTTCATAACAAACATTTTTGTTCAATTTTGATAGCGAAATAACAATAATTATGTGAAGATGTAATTGTTAGATCACGCGATATTTGCAGCTAACCCAAACTTTGGTTTGATTGAAATCATCGTACTATCAACAATCCCACTAATAGAAACCTACCCAAACACAAACAAAATCATTGAAAATTCAGGGTAAATAATAAAATTCTAAACAAAAAAAGTAAAAATTGTATCAAAGGTCCCGGATTTCTATAGACTCAATCGGCAAGCTTGGTTTATGTAGATCGAGCTTCAGTTCCAGTTACATAAAATAAGCTCGTAATACTGTAAAATTTCTAACGGTGGTTACATCACTACCTACCGATATATTTTCATCTATCACAGGAAAAACGCCTGGAGGAACTCGTCAGTAAGCAAGATATCGGTGACCAAAACCCATCAGAGGTTTACAGGGCAATGAAAAGTTTAGCGGATGACCACATCAGCGAAGATATCGTACGCAAACTATGGATGAGGAGAATGCCTAAAATCATCGAAGTTGCACTTGTCGGATTGGAAGATAAGCCAAGAGTGAATCTAATTTCCAAAGCGGACCGCATGTCTGAAGCGGCAGAATTACCCAACATTTCACCGATGGATTCCGCCCAATCATCTTCGAGCAAATCAACAACGTCAAAAAAATCGGAGATTTCAGAATTGAAAGAGCAAATATCCAAGCTTCAAATATCCATTGTAGCCCTTGCTACAGGTAATCCTAATCGCTCCAGAAGTCCGCAGCCTTTAAGCCGGCCCCATTTCAGACCAAGGGGCTGCAGCAGATCTCGAAATAAGTACAGATTTTGTTGGTATCATTTTAAGTTCGGCGCTAGAGCAAAAAAATGCATTAAACCGTGCGAATTCACAGCCAACAACACGGTATCCACAAACTCTAACCCTTTAAACGGCTAGATCCAGTGTTATCTCTTTCGGCAGCGAACGGCACAACCATTAATACTTATGGAACCCAGTTACTTTTGGTCGATATTGGGCTAAGGCGCACCTTTACCCACCCATTCGTGCTCGCATCAGTTAACCGACCAATAATCGATGCTGATTTTCTTACGAAATTCGGTCTACTTGTTGATCTGAGAGGAAGACGAATCATCAACCCAGCCACGAAATTAACTGTCAACGCAATGACAGCTGGCGTCAACGCTCTCACTGCAAAACATTTAGCGGTTGAGAATGGCTACAGAAAAATACTGGAGGAATTCCCGTCCCTTACCGAATCACCCAATTACAATATCCCAGGCAAGCATAACGTGGTTCATCACATTATTACGAACGGTCAACTCCCTTATGCGAGACCACGTCTGCTGGATCCCACTAAACATAAGGCAGCGTACAACGAATTTCAACATATGGTCGAATTAGGCAAATGTAAACCGTCGTTTTCTCCGGTTTCTTCTCCACTCCACATGGTTCCAAAGAGAGACAACACCGATTGGCGTCCATGTGAAGATTATCGTCGACTAAACGCAATTACGGTATCGGATCGTTATCCGATACCGCATATTCATAATTTGTCAGTGCATCTGAACGGGTGCCCAATTTTCACAAAAATCGACTTAATCAGGGCATATCACGCAATACCTGTGGCAACCGAAGACGTGTCTAAAACGGCAAAAATAACCCCATTTGACTTATTCGAAAACAATCGAATGCCTTTTGGTCTTCGGAATGCTGCTTAAACCTTTCAACGCTTCATGAATCAGATGTCTGTCAGTCTGTCAGTCTGTCAGTCTATCAGTCTGCCAGTCTGTCAATCTGAGATGTCTGTCAGTCTGTCAGTCTGTCAGTCTATCAGTCTGTCAGTCTATCAGTCTGTCAGTCTGTCAGTCTGTCAGTCTGTCAGTCTGTCAGTATGTCAGTATGTCAGTCTTTCAGTCTGTCAGTCTGTCAGTCTGTCAGTCTGTCAGTCTGTCAGTCTGTCAGTCTGTCAGTCTGTCAGTCTGTCAGTCTGTCAGTCTGTCAGTCTGTCAGTCTGTCAGTCTGTCAGTCTGTCAGTCTGTCAGTCTGTCAGTCTGTCAGTCTGTCAGTCTTCCAGTCTCAGTCTGTCAGTCTGTCAGTCTGTCAGTCTGTCAGTCTGTCAGTCTGTCAGTCTGTCAGTCTGTCAGTCTGTCAGTCTGTCAGTCTGTCAGTCTGTCAGTCTGTCAGTCTGTCAGTCTGTCAGTCTGTCAGTCTGTCAGTCTGTCAGTCTGTCAGTCTGTCAGTCTGTCAGTCTGTCAGTCTGTCAGTCTGTCAGTCTGTGTCAGTCTGTCAGTCTGTCATCAGTCTGTCAGTCTGTCAGTCTGTCAGTCTGTCAGTCTGTCAGTCTGTCAGTCTGTCAGTCTGTCAGTCTGTCAGTCTGTCAGTCTGTCAGTCTGTCAGTCTGTCAGTCTATCAGTCTGTCAGTCTGTCAGTCTGTCAGTCTGTCAGTCTGTCAGTCTGTCAGTCTGTCAGTCTGTCAGTCTGTCAGTCTGTCAGTCTGTCAGTCTGTCAGTCTGTCAGTCTGTCAGTCTGTCAGTCTGTCAGTCTTTCAGTCTGTCAGTCTGTCAGTCTGTCAGTCTGTCAGTCTGTCAGTCTGTCAGTCTGTCAGTCTGTCAGTCTGTCAGTCTGTCAGTCTGTCAGTCTGTCAGTCTGTCAGTCTGTCAGTCTGTCAGTCTGTCAGTCTGTCAGTCTGTCAGTCTGTCAGTCTGTCAGTCTGTTAGTCTGTCAGTCTGTCAGTCTGTCAGTCTGTCAGTCTGTCAGTCTGTCAGTCTGTCAGTCTGTCAGTCTGTCAGTCTGTCAGTCTGTCAGTCTGTCAGTCTGTCAGTCTGTCAGTCTTTCAGTCTGTCAACCTGTCAGTCTGTCAGCCTGTGAGTCTGTCAGTCTGTTTTTGTCCTTTCTACAGCCCAAATGGTTTAACCAATCGAACTGAAACTCCAGATTTAAGCTTTTTTGATAAATTGGGAGGTCCCAGTGAATTTTACTCCAAATCAGCTAACCGGAAGTGGCCACTCCCTTGGTCCAGAAAATTTATTTTGCAAATATCTTAAAAAGTATAAGGTTCACAAAAAACTACTTTTGTTGAATACGAAAGCATTTAATAGAATGTCAATCCATCCAAATCAATCTGCCACATTATTATGACAATTTAAAAGCAATTCGTTCATGGCAATTTTAATATAGAATAACAAGCAAGTTTTACAAAATTGGCAGAAAAAATTTGGTTTTCAGATAAGTTTTCTAAAAATAATTTTAGAACTGTTGAGTTTGCATCGCTGTCAAACACAATATAGAATAATTTTCTGGGACTAATTTTTTCATGGAATCCTTTATTTTTCCCTGTATTGAAAAGACTTTGGTTGATTTCTATTTGCAGGTTTGATTCGTATCACAAGAAAATAAATTTATTAAAGAACCTGATAGACTGAAGAACAATAGTCTGATACAATGCAATACAATAGCCTGATGAGATTCACTGTTAAAAAAAAATCGTTATTTCACTCCGATCGAAACTGAACTTGCAAAATTCTCGATAATTTCTCCCTTCGTAAAAAACAATATTATTAAACAATAACAACATTTATTACTAAGTTAAGTTACAAAAAATAGCAATATCTAATGGATACTTTCAAGCCTAGAATTACTTTGTGCAAATTGTGTAAATAAATCCTAATGAAATTTTCTTTTATTGTCATATTTTTTCCGCCTCATTGCGTTATTTGGAACCGGACGGACATATTTGAAGTTATATCATTCCAAAATTTATTAACTGAATTTTCAAAATTGACGAAAGTATAATGTCCGTTTTAAATTTGATCAGTATCTAAAATATGATCTCTATTACTAAATATGTTTAGTTATAATCCTATAGGTTCTTCGAGGGGAACAACTATTTCCTTGGTTTTGGTTGCTACTGCTACAGTGATATGTTGAAATTCAGTGGAAATTACAAGGGGACAAGCCAAAGCAGACGTCTTCAACAACCAAACGTGCAGAATTTAAACATTATAAAATACTAAGAAAAAACGAACTTCCGGTTCATTTAGAATATCTTTCTGTCTCCTTATCTGGCTTTTTATTTTTTGTTTCATTTTTAAGAGGTAGCCTTCATTATTTGTATTATAAGATGAATTTAACAGGAATGAGACGCCACTTGGGTAAAAATTCTTCATTTCATTAAATTTGCTGTTTGGTCAACCTTACAGTATGGAAATAGTTGAATTATTAACGAAACGGAAGTAACTTTTTTTTGTTGAATAGTCACTGCAGGTCTTAATATACTTGTCGCTATTACGACACGAGCTCTTCTAAATGAGTCTTCTAAAAGGATGATATAAAAGTATGTAAAAACAATTGTAATAATAAAAAACTATGAAGGGCTGAAATTTCATGAGGTGGCCAGAACTTCGGTCTTGATTAACTTAAAATACTTTCATCATAATCAATTAAGGAATAGCCAAGGTCCATCCTACCTGGCCGTATTCCAGTACTTCGTCAAAAATAATTTGAGAACCATATTTCCATTGGAAATGCTGGGTTTCATCAAAATCTGGTAAAATATAGAATTACAGTAACATTTTTATAAAAAAAATTATAAATCTTCGGCTTAACAGACACCTCACAACAACGGACCACTTTTATTGATCCCGCCGATATCCGTGGTAGTGAGGTTACCCTGTATATAGATTACTCAACTGCTCACTAAATCCTAATCCAACCCCAACTAAACCGCAACTTAACGCTAGTTCAACTCGCAAACGGAACCCAACTTAAGCCTCAACCCCAACTCAACTCCAAATCAACTGCAACTTAATACGCAAATTGATCCGTAACTTAACCTTCAAATCAAACCAGTTCAATAATCAAACCAACATATATAAAAAAATTCATAAATATTTTTACCGTATATAACCTGGTGTTTTGGATCAATTCGTATGGCAGGTACCTCACCGTCTTGAAGCATAGTTTCCAAAAGCTTTTAAAATCTTCACCTTCACCATAGAAACAGATTGGCCAAAAAAAAATTACAAATCGGACAAGCCGTTCTCGAGATACCAAGGGTGCAGACAGCCGGACGAACATTTTTTTCTCTTTTTCAGATCAGGGGCTCTCAAAAAGTCGAGAAAATGGTTTTGGACCAACCAAATTTTTCCTCATTTTTGACGATTTCAAAACTTTTATCTTTTTAGACCGAAGTAATTCACTTGAAAATTGTTTGTACGAGCTAAATTTGCGGGGGCACTTTCTTAAAGATTGCCCATCCAATGTAAAAAGAGTTGATACTATTACCGAATTTGATGATGACAACAATGATGCAGAACAACATGAAATTAATTCTGCTTTAGCTTTACATTAAATGTAATTAGGAGCAAGTAAAGATGTTGGTTCGTTTCATCCGTCGCACTATTGTTATGGATGATTTGTGTAGCCCAAGGCAAATCTACACAGACTATCGTGGCTTAGGTAACACCAAATTGTTTATTTATAGGAAAATCAAAACTTTAACAATCCGGACTATAATTAACAAATTTTATCGGATCGTTAGAACGGTGTCTCTTTTGATTATTTCAGATGATTTATTACCGGTGACTATGTAACAAAATGCAAATCGTCAGTTTCAATATTGTTTGGGACTTTTCTCATACTTCCAACGCTTCATTTTTTTTCAAAACTGCCAAATTACTTCTTGATTTAGTTAGAAAAAAGTGTGTATTAAATTGCCTTCTGCTCAAATGCTTACCTTATGCAGAAACTTTGGCTCGTTTCCCATTGTATTTTGTCTGAAATTCGCTTACGATAAATAAGAGAAATGGTTATACCCGTATTGGCCGTTTGTCACTGGAGAACATCGTAGTGATGAACGAATGGCCACGCCGATGCCCTAAGTCGTTGTTATTTAATTTCTGCCATTGATGCTTATGATATCCACAAACAATTGGCAGCAGGGAAGAATCGACATAGGGATATTGTTCACATCAGTAACCGATTGGAACATAAATCATCCAAATTATTTGAATTGAGTGTAAAAAAAATTTAACGGCTTCTTGAAAATTCAAACTACAATCAAACTAGTCCTTCGTTTTTGGAACATTTTCCAATTGTGCACAATTTGCAAATTAGGATTTGAAAAATCTAATTAATTTAAAACAAATATTTTTTTTCAAAAATAAATTTGCTCGACCTTCCACTCGCGATCTAGCATCTTTCGATTTAGCTTTCGAAACTGTGCATCTCATGCCTATTCCCTTTAAAAATATCACGCAATGGAAAACTGAAGATAGAAAGTTGAAAATTGCAATTTTTGAAAATATGCGTACTGTTGCATGCAGCATTTTTTTTTCCAAAACCGGTCTATCAATAATTAAGGGGGGCTCCTTTATCTATTTTCAGCCGAAGTGGAATCTTAAAGATTAAACTACTTTAATGTGAACCGCTGCACAGACATTTATTGCAGAACAAACCAATTTTCATGGAATCCAAAAATGATGCATTTTTGTTTGATTTCTTTTATTAAAATGAAGAGGCCAACTCATAAACTTTTATTTAATAATATTTACAGAAATACACAACTTTTTTCTAGAAAAAAATGGAAGGATTTGAAAAAGATGAAATACTATATCTTGATTCGTACAAGTTGCACTATGTTGCATCTAAATTTACAAAGTCATATGTAGTGTGATTTTAAAAAGAAAAAAACAAAATTTTGGCTATGTACGTTTCATTTTTAAAAACGGATAAAATTTATTTACACTTTTCATCGTTTTTCTATTCTTTTTAAATAGAATCTAAATCATCGTACACCCTTGTATAAAAATGCAAAGAAATCCTCCAAAATATATTATTCAATACTATTTAATACAAACTCAATTTTTTTGGTGAAAAAGAATTAAAAATTCTAAAAAACATGAACTAGTTTATCTTTTTTCGTAAAAGTTGCATCATGTTGCAATCCAACATTGTAACATTTGAAAGGAAAATCAAATTTTTTTGTATTCGCGTTTCATTTTTATACCTGGATAAAGTGAATTTGCACTTTTCTTCGTGTCCCTATTCATTTGGAATAAAACGAAAAGATGGAATTTACTAAATCAACTCTATTCAAAGTAAGCCTGGAAACAAACCAAATTGTAAAGCAATGCAATTGGTTCTAGAGCATTTTTTATAAAACTGTTTTGTCTGATTGTGACATAAATAACGACTTGCGCAACATTTAAAAGATACAAACCACAGTTTAGATAACATAATTTTTTTTTAGAAAATTTCGATTTTTGAAAAGCAACAAATTCAATCAATGTCTTAATATTGAACCCGAATTGTGCTCGAAATATAAAATTTTAATTAGGCAAAAAATAATACTAAAGAGCCCTAAACCAATAAAAAATTGCATTATTCTAATATAATTTCTCGAATCCAGAAAATATTTGGTTGCCGGCCCAATCGCCAGTTATTCGAAATTAAGGAAGCGTTCTCAAAATATTAAGATGAATCCTTATAAAGGATATTAGAGTAGATCAATCAAACGTCATAAAAATCAAACACGCCTCTGATGTTGAGTTTTGATTTAAAACAAAATACAAATAATTAAATGACATTACTCCTGTACCCATTTCATTTAAACCGTACAATCCCTCCGGCCTTTTCAATATAATAAGTAACTAAGGCAATTGAAAAATTGCAGCTTAAACAATAATCTTGTTGATTAATTGAGATTCGGATCGGCTGCGTGCACTGCAAAAAAAAAAAAAAATAATTGGGGAGAAATTTATTTAGTACGTGTACATTATAGTTAGTGAGATGGACTTTCTGTTTTTATATTCCCTTAATGAAGAACAAGTAATAATAAATTATTTTGAGGGTGGTAGACTTAAACAAGAGGGAATTAATTTGATCGATTTATTTCGAAGTGCATGTCAATTAAGATGTGTCAAGTATACATAGGATTTGATTTAATCTATATCTAGATGCGTATATGTATTGTTATTAATATGTGGCCATTTATTATGATTAGTAACCATAAAATGGGATTTATTAATCCCTGAGATTGGTGTAACTACCCTATTTATAAACATAGGCCAGAATACAATTGATCAAATTAATGCATATATATAAAATCCGCAAAATAATGTGTATTTTAAACACCCTATTATATATTATACATTTTCTTTAACGGTTCGCTGAGTTAAAACAATTTCCTTTACCCTTTTTTTTTTCCTATTTATGAAAAAGTAAATAGACTCGGCGGATACAGCAACAGTCACGCATGAAAAATATTTACTCGTCAAATTTATATTATGGAAATTGCAGGGAAAATTGTAAAATTTAGTCTTTTAGGGTTGATTTATGATTTGAGGTATATATATAAATTGATATAATATTTTGTATGATTCAAGTGATGGGGAGACGAGATAAAGAAGGTTTGTGTGTACACATCTAAAACGAAAATTGATTGAATCAATATTTTGTTTGATGTAGTCTGCAATGTCTTGAATAATGTACAGATTAAAATTAACTAAGTTATATATATTGTGTATTCAGCATAAAGTTGATCTCGTGGGATATATCTGGTAAATTTTGTCAATTTTCACCAAATTTTTAGTATGATAATAAAATTATAACTTTTCTTATCTGTAGTGTAATATACCGAAACCTAAACGGCTTTAGGAAGTTTATTCAAAGAACTATACCCATTTCGAGATAATTTTTTTTTTATATACATATACTACACTATGTCTCTCCAATTTCATAGTAACATAAAAAATCTCTAGTGAATTTTCCTTTTTTTCCAAAATGTACATAAAATAAAAATAAAAATTCTTGAGATTTTCATTTCTGAAATTTGCATTAAATATTACCGCTGAGAATAACACAAAAACAATTTTTTTTTTGTTACATTAAAGAAAAACTGTAAAGTTTTTATTTAAGTCAGAATAAAATAAAAAAGTTTTTTTCTTGTACTGATAAGAAAGTTTAATTTTGATTTAAAAGTTTAGATATGTATTGTCTTTCCAACCGTAGTTGCGGAATAATAGTTCATTTTCCAAATAAAAAATGGTGTTTTGAAAATTAAATTATGTCTGCAGAAAAAGAAAATTATTTGAGATAAGGTAGAATACTTGGGACACTGCATAAATTTGAACCGAGCGATAAAAGCTAGAAATCAACTTTTGAACAATTTAAATTACATTCAACTATTTTTTAACAGTCTTTAATACCATTCTAAAAAAAAACAAAATGTTTACGTTTAAAATCACATCTGCCGAATTTTTCGGAATAACTTTTTTTAGTCCTACAAAACGAATGTGCTTTTTATTTTGCCGCACTAAATAAAAACATCAAACTTTTCTCCATTTTATTTCCAATTGAAAAAGCACAAAAAAACTTCCGCTAGGTTATATTTAAGTGATAAGTTTATTTTGTATATTAAAAAACTTTTTATTTTCTAAATTTTTTTTAATAGAAACCATTTGGCTTAATTTTGTTTTTTTGCTACACATTTTTTTAAATTTCAATATGACAAATTTATAAAAAGTTTTACAAATTTTTTACGTAGCTAAATAATAAAAATCAGTGTTAATACGCTTGATGCGAGCTACTTCTAAATTGCCGAAAGCTCCTTACAGCGAACGCGCCCATGAAAGTTTTTTTTTGTTATAAAACCAAATAAAAAGTAAACAATACAAAAAGCTATTAAAAATTATGGTGAAAACTTCATAAATTATCCCCTCAGTGATAATTTCCTAAAACTGGAATGCTTTTTTGTGTACAGTGAAAAAAATAATAACGAACAAACACAAAATATTTTGTTGTCTTGAAATAAGAAATAACAGCAACAACGATGACAGTATTATAACAAAACTAATTTTAATTTTAATTAAAATGACAATGAAGTGTTTCATTTTTATTATGTTTTATGTATACAACTTTTCGTTATTGTGTAACGAGCTTTTTTGTTTAAGCTTTATGCGAGTCAATTCAGTTAAATTACAAATATAAACAGATTTTTTTTTTATTTTTGTTGATATTTTAATGAGTGCGCTGTGTGATGCAGAAGTATCTGTAGCATTATGAAACATTGGAAGAAAATTGTAGAGATTGGTAGCTGGAATTTGGTATATAATCAAATTTTGTTAATTTTTATTTGAATTTTTTGATTCGTCTTAGAGCATTACTGGTTTCGAGCGTTAAGGTTTTCTTATCTACCTCTATGTTGATGTCTAAACTTAATACACTGGCCAACACGAAATTGCGTAAGTTTCAAAGCAGCGTTTCACTTTCAATAAATTTAAATTAATTAAATTTAATACAGAAAAAAACTTTAGTTTGAAAAAGTGTAACGAAAATTTATTTTTGTCATGGCATCGACTTATCTTCCGAGGATAAGGGACCATGATTCCGCTATCAGAACACGAATATAGAGGTCCAGTGCGATATCACTGGCGGGCTAAGTTAAGGGTGGGGTGCGGGGTTTCAGGACCTTAATTCGTGATAAATTTGACCGCAAAGATGACAGAGACTAGAGAAGGGCAACGAGTGTACCGCCCATGTAATGATATGATTTTCATCTAGATTAAATTCAATACTTCGACCCTCTAATTATAAATAACGCTGACCAATGTCTGCTACTCTCCTGAAAGTATACTTTGTAACGACTAATATACGCATGAATGTATACAATTACGCTGAAACTATGTTATAAATAGAACTTTATACCTGAATGTATGCAATTCAACCCTAAATGTTTGCTAAGAATTAATTACACTGAAAGTATGCATTTTCCGCCTGAATTACTCAATTCTCTAGAAACAATTTTATAAATGTACCCTGCAATTTACACCTAAAATCCCCTGAAAGCATCCTTGTAATATAATTTGCCTCCTGAATGTATGCTATACCATCCATATGTACGAGTATACTATTACCCCTGCATGTATGGGTTTACGCCTGAAAGTATTCTTGATATAATGAGCTATATGGATGCAGTACCGCCTGAATGTAGTTGGGTTTACGCCTTAAAATATGCTTAAATTAACTTGCCCCTAAATGCATGCAATATTTCCTGAATGAATGCTGTTGCCCCGAATGTATGTGTTGGCCCCTAAAAGTGCGCCGTAAAATGATGCGTCCACGTACGTTCCCCTCAATGTATGTATTTGCCCCTTAATTTTTATTTAATAATGACAAGCCAAAATACACTAAATGTATTTTACACTTTTAACCAGTTGTGAAATGATTCTTTGTCAAATTTGCTTATTATTAGTCCAAACTTCAAAGAGTAAACATCTCTTTATTTAGTCTTGCGAAAAATAAAAAAAAATTAAAAAAAGTATAGATAACGCACAGTGCAGTGATACCAAACGCTCTCCCTCGGGGAGTGGGATGTCAAAAAGAACAAATAATAATGTTTCAACCTTATGCGTAACGCAAACTAGTGATTCTTCTAACAAACCTTAAAGGTGCTATGAGCAATCGGTCTATGAGTGATCTCTCCACTATTTTAGTGGATGATGAGGATGATAATGAACCTATTCCCGGGAAATGTGGATGTTTTAAAGAGATTTGATGCCCTATAAGTAATTTGAGTGACATTTCAACGCGGAAAAAATCAAAAATTCCACCTGTTCAAATTAAAAATCAAACATACCAAGTTACTTGAAACAGGTTAAGCCAAATTAATATATGTAGTTAATTATTCCATGATTCCTTCAACTAAACAATGTGAATGATCATAAAAATGTTTTGGCAAGTTTCACCCAGAATGCGATTAATTTTATCTCTTATGAATTGGAGGAAGAGAAAAACTGAAAAATTAAAACATTCAACGAGTGGAACAACCTAAATTTGACCGAACAGAAGATATTTCTTGTTTATTATAAAAATGGTAGACGTAATTTAAATGATTTAAAAGGTCACAAATACATTTATAATGTTCTTGTTAATTGGTCAGACTTGATCGAAACCCAAATAACATTACACAATGTCGTCGTTGTCAATATTACGGACATGGGTCAATGCACTCTTTCACCTCAGCTGTCCACAACGTGATGATCCGAAGGTATTTGGTACACTATTTGCACATACGAAATGCAGCAATTGCGGCGACAGTCATATGGACAACTATATGAAGTGCCCAAAAAGTGCCCCTGTAAAACCCAATGTATGTGGGATAAGTAGCGCTCGACGGGCCGCGTTGATTTCTATGCCACTCGTTACTTCTTGGGGACAGTTCTTTGATAGTTCAAAAATTTGAGTGATTCTTTCCGTTTCCAAATTAGTGCTGAATCCAAAAGTGTTGTTAATAGTTTTTTTCCGTGTCCGGGGAAAGAGCTGTGGTAATATTAACGATGCGGTGGTTTGGATGTCCTGGTAATTCAGGTAATAATTAAAATACGTTTTAACTTTGTTTAGGCTTTAGGTTTTTATAATTTCTTTTATTTATTTTAGGTGTAAACACATCGAGAGATTTTTCCAGAAGACAAGAAAAACAAACACATTTTCTTAATTTACAAATTTATACAGATTTGACAGTTATGTTCTAACGACATCTACTTTTTGTTATTGAAATGATTAATTACTTTAATTGTCAGTACTTATTATGAATCTATCACGAGGCAGATGTCTCTATACGCCATTATGGAGTAAGTAAATTTCTTTAAAAAAATGTCAAATGAGTGTAAATAAATAATTATGCTTTCAAAATATTAAGAGGTAAAGGGGTAAGTTATTTAAAGCAAATTTGGGTATTAATTTAAGAATAATAATATGCATATGATTATAATTACATCTTAGAGGTATCTTGGGTTTACTTGTGGGTATGATGAGCGAACAACGAACTAGAGATGAAATTCGTGATGATCAGCTGTGATTCAGATAAGTAAACATCTGGAATTAATTTTCTTCATTGGTTCGTTGTGGGGTTGTTTTGTTTATTTTCAGGAACCTTTGTGTGGTCTGCGATTGCACAAGCACTCAATGTAAGGAGTAATTATTTTGTTCGCAATCAACAAGATTTCCCGGCAGCGTTATTTAGAGCGTCGAAGTATTGAATTTAATCTAGATGAAGATCTTATATTTTGCAGCTCTGCTAGAGCATTCCCATTAACTAGACACTTCTATCTAGGTCTAATTTTTTAAATTTTAAGATTTCCTTCGCAGAAACCTTCATCCTCCTCCACGGTTCATCACCGAGGAGCAAATGTTCACCTGCGATCTCTGGGGACCACAAGCCTGCTGCCTCCTGCACGCCTTTTCTTTGTTCGGCCCAGTTTCCACATTAGAAGAAGGTATGCTCCGCATCGTCCGCTACACCTGGGCAGTAGATACACTTCTGGGAATCTGCCTTTCCCATTTTGTGTAGGTATATCCTAAAAAAGCCATGTTCACTTAGGAATTGACTTATTTAGTAGTTGACCACGCCGTGCTGGCGTTCGGCCTGCTCACTTACTCTTGGGATAATCCATGCAGTCCATATTCCCGTGGTTTCGCGCACCTATTTTGCCTGCCACCGCTCCAAAGTTCGAGCTCTTTCCTCAAAACTCGCTAGTTTCCTCCCCGCGTCAGCCGTTCGTAGGTAGACCGCTTTCCGCTTTTTGGCCAAAAGGTCGATGGAGATTCAGCCCGCTATCTCAAGTATGGGTGCCTCGAACACTGTCCGGTATGCCGATGCTACTCGTAGAGCTCCCCGCCTCTGTACCTGAGCCAGTCGCTTCCGATATACCTTCTTACTCAAGGAGTCTGCCGAAATCTCCGCGCCATACAGAAGAACTGACTGGGCCGCTGACATTAGAAGGCGACGTTTGCTTGCCTTTGGGCCGCCTTGTTCGCTGTCTGCTTGATCTGCTCGAAAAAGCTCAACTTTGCATCAGTAATGATTCCCAGATATTTAATTGCCGGGGCTCTCTCTATGACTTGCTCGCCGATTCACATTATGAAAGCGGTTTGTATTCGTTTTTTTGTCAGCACAACGATTTCGGTTTTGCTATAAGCCAGGGATAGTCCATGAGCTTTCATCCCGCGATTTACAGTGCGCATTACCTGGTTTCATTTCCACTGTCCCTGATTGGAATCACGAGCAGCGAGTAGTACTGCAATGTCGTCCGCGTATTCTACTAAGCATGTTTCGTCCGGCATTTCCTCTCGCAGTAGGCCATTATACTATGCGTTTCAGAGGTCGGGTTCTAGAATTGATCCCTGCGCCTCCTCCTGTAATCGTCAAACTCCTTTGACCGTCCTCGGTTTCATAAAGAAGTATACGGTCCTTTAGGTAATCATTTAGGATTCTCAGCAGGTTCATCGGGATGTGGAAGCTATGGTCTAGCGCGTCAAGCATATCGCTTCATGTTGCTGAGTTGAAGGCATATTTTACGTCGAGCGTCACTAATAGCACAATGCGCCTTGTAAAATGCGCCGTTACCTCACTAATAGCCAAGGCTGGGCAGTAACAAATTACATGTATTTGAAATACGTAATTAAAATAAAAATTACAATTTGTAATTTGTATTTTAATTACTCATTCTCCAAGTAACAGTATCTTGTAATTTAATTACTTAAATTCTAAGTAATTGTAATTTGTATTTTAATTACCCCAGTTTTTGAAATTTCTAATTTACATTTTTCGAGGCTTATTAAAATTTGGTTCCAGAGTCATCAGGATAAAACCTAATCTTAATAATCTTTTTCTAATGATACGTTTTTTCACTAAATGAATTTTGTCAAATCAAATTTATCAATTTACAAATGTAAAGTATTTGTAATTTGTATTTTAATTACTGAGTTTGCTGTTACTAGGAAAAGTATTTTAATTACTCAGTGTAATTTAATTTGCCCAGCATTGTAATTAGGTAATTGTCATCATTGTTGAGTTGAGTGCGATTTCGATTTAGAACTTTTACTAAATAAACGATTCGTATAAATTAGGATTTTTTAATTAGGTAATTAAGGGTCATATTCCATGTGCCAGCCAAACCTTTATCATCATTGTTGGCAATGGCCGATATTGGCCCTTAAAAGTCGGGTGCGATTTCAAAAATGTAATTTTGTAGAACTTTTACTAAACGAACGATTCGTATGGATTAGGGTTTTTGACTAGGTAACTAAGGGGCCTATTCCATGTGCTAGCCAAACCTGTGTCATGATTGTTGGCAATGGCTGATATTGGCCCTTAAGTGTTGAGTGCGATTTCAAAAATATAATTTTGTATAACTTTTACTAAACGAACGATTCGTATGGATTAAGATTTTTTGATTAGGTAATTAAGGGTCCTATTCCGTGTGCTAGCCAAACCTTTGTCATCATTGTTGGCAATGACCGATATTGGCCCTTAAGGGTTGAGTGCGATTTCAAAAATATAATTTTGTAGAACTTTTACTAAACGAACGATTCGTATGGATTAGAATTTTTTGATTAGGTAATTAAGGGTCCTATTCCTTGGGCTAGCCAAACCTTTGTCATCATTGTTCGCAATGGCCGATATTGGCCCTTATATGTTGAGTGCGATTTCAAAAATAATATTTTGTAGAACTTTTACTAAACGAACGATTCGTATGGATTAGGATTTTTTAATTAGGCAAGGCTGGGCAGTAACGAATAACATGTATTTGAATTACATAATTAAAATACAAATTACAATTTGTAATTTGTATTTTAATTACTCATTTCCCAAGTAACAGTATCTTGTATTTTAATTACTTAAATTCCCCAGTTTTTGAAATATCTTATTTAAATTTTTACAAGGCTTATTAAAATTTGGTTCCAGAGTCATCAGCATAAAACTTATCATAATAATCTTCTTCTAATGATACGTATTTTCACTAAATGAATTTTGTCAAACCAAATTTATCAATTTACAAATGTAAAGTAATTGTAATTTGTATTTTAATTACTGAGTTTGCTGTAACTCGGAAAAGTATTTTAATTACTCAGTGTAATGTGATTTGCTAATTCTTGCTAATAGCATCAATAGTTGATAATGCTGCCCTGAACCATATTGTCGTAGTAAAAGTTCAGCATCGGTTCGGATCGCGTCAATCAGTCTTGCTCTTATTTGTTTCTCCATTACTTACCCCGTTGTTTCGAGCCTACATAGTGGTCGATATGATGAGGGCAACTCTGGATCCCCTTTGCCTTTACTAATAAGAGCATACCTCACTCTTTTCTACCGCGTGCTGAACACTCCTTCACGAAGGCACGAGTTGTAAATACGTAGCAGCAAGTTTGGGTCTTCCCGCCAAACTATCTTTAGGATCTCGCTGGGTATTCAATCTAATCCAGGGGCATTTTTGTTTTTCATTGACAGAACAGCTCTTTCCTGCTCTTGCTCCAAGAAAAGCGGGGCCTCTATGTTCTGAGCAAAAACAGTTTCATCCCGTTGCTGCTGGTTAGGGAAGAGGGTACGGACAATCCTTTCCATAGTAACACAATCCATTACTTGGGTAGGCTTCTGCGCTCCAAACTTCCGTGTGACTATTTTACAGCCTAGTCCCCATGGATCCCTATCGAATGTTTCTCCAGCAGCTGATCTTGCTCTTAATAATAGCGTATCGTAGTTGCCTCCTTGCACACCTATCCGCTGCAGAAACTTGATAGGCTTCGGCTTGGGTGGCCGTGCGTTGGGCCTTTCGTTGTAGTGTGTAACGGGACCCCTTTAGGAAAGATAGTCTCCGTTAGCAAAAATAATAATAAAATAAAATAATGTCGTTGTGCCGCTAAGGTACGCCATTTTCTGCCACAGCTCAGTCGTTTCGAGGTTAAAATTGGTCGTAGGTTTTGTACCTTAGCCCTTCAGCACAACAAATGGCAAAATTAGATGACCACTATCACTATCATCTTACCTCTTCACTCACTTGACTCCACAGTTACCGTCTTGCTTATTCACACATTTTATAAATGATAAAAGAAAATTTAATTTGAACAAAAAACAATTTTATTTATTTGATTAAATATGGCAAAAATGATTGATTTAAATTGAAAATAATAAAAAAAAAAATAGGAAAAGTTAATTAATATTCGTATGGATTATCAAATTGTAGAATCCAAAAAAAAATTATATAAATGTAAATAACATCGACCTAGGTACTTACTGCACAACTTTTATTATCGAAGGAACGTTGAAAGCGCTTTAACGACCTTGATTCTGTAAAGATGTTTGGTAAATATACACGAAATGATATATAATGTACTCTGTTATAATAAATAAGAAAAATTTATATTAATTAACTTATAATAACAACAAAAAAGTATTAAAAATAAATAAAATAGGAAATCAAATAAATAATGAACAATATGTAAATATATGTATATATATGTATATATAAATAAAAAAAAAAATATCGATACAACCAAAAAGAAATCCGTTGATCCACTTGCACGAGGTATATCACGAAATACCGCAATCCCCTTAATACGTTCTTGCGAACTTTGAGCGTTTATTAATAAAACTGCAGATTTTCAATAAATTCTCCTCAGAAACCAAAATTACAAATCGTTGAGTACTTGAGTAGCATAAATTACGTCACTTGGCACGATATACGAAAAAAATGATGTTACATATTTCAGCATTCACGCCTGATATCCATGACAACCACCCGATAAACCGCCAACTGATGAAAGCACTAGATGTACGATATTAAACGATAGCTCTGCCAAACCGGCAATTCTAGCGCCAATTACTGCCAAATGGACTTTAAATGCGCCACACAACACTATACGCCCTTCGCAAAAATCAAATATCACACGTCCAACAATTTCAGCAACACTACACTCAATATGACGCCACCTTTGCTTTAATTTTACACAAAGACAATTGTTGACAATTTTTCTTTTTTTTTTTTTTTAAGACAAGTTCTGAAATACTATATGTTAGTTAATTTAGCGACACTTCTCGACAAAATGTTTTATGTTTATCAAATTTTTTTTATATACCACAACACTCACGGCCTTTTCTAAAAGCCACTTCACAGAGACACTACTTTATCAGTCTCCTTTGTTTAGTTTATTATTAATTGATGACTTTTAATTTTAAAAGCACATTAATAGCTATCGCTCACAATAATTTTCATGTCATTTTCATTTGACTAATTTTTACCAATTGCCATTCCTGCATCTCATCCGATTTTTATTTTATTTTTTCTTCGCGTTAATCAGCCAACGGTATTCTCCCACAACAGAAAAAAAAAATTCCGTTTATTTAATTTTTCCCGCCAATAAAATTTCGGATCATAATAGAAAAAAAACAATGCCTTGATTGTAATGGTGCATGTTATTTTGCTTTGCCTGCTTATTGAATGAATCAATTGACTAATTGATGTACATAAATATAATATCATACTACAGTACTACCTCGAATATCAGTAACACAGTAACATTCAGCAGCGATTGAGCGAATGTTACAAACGTGGGGACGTACCCATCGACCACTGAGTGTCTCAATAGCCAGGCAAAAGAAGAGAGAAAAATAAAACAACAATTAAACAACATCCACTAATAGTTAGAATCCCGTCGAATTTCGTACTCTCAGATTAATTCCGGATGTCTTTTGCGTGATAGATTCCAACCAATTTTTTATCGGTAATAGCCAATTCGTATGCGACACTGCCTACTTTTCGGAGAACGGTAGCTTTTAAAAATTTTGGTGCTAATTTTGCCGAGTGGTTCTTTACTGCGTCACTTAGGGTAAAATTCCGGACATATACTGTTTGTCCCGCTTGAAAATTCCGATTTCGACTTCGTAAATTATAAATATTTTCGTTCCGGTTATGGGCAGCTTCTAAATTAGAAAGCACTTTTTGCTGGCTTATGCTGAGTCTGTTTGCTTTACTTTGCACTGCAATTTCTCCGTTTGCTACCATATCGAGATCTCTCAATAATTTGTAATCATCCCCATGCCCAATGAAGTGTTGGCCAAACATTAGATAATGAGGCGAAAACTTTGTAGAACTGTGAGTTACGTTCCGTAAAGCAGAGGCGATCTCGTGAAGGTGCTCATCCCACTTTCTATGGTCATCCTTTATGTAAGAGCGTATGGCTGCTAATATGGACCGATTAACTCGTTCCGATGCATTACCCTGAGGTGAATATTTAGGAACAAACATATGGTTCACTCCAAATTTAGCTAAGCAATTTTTGAAACATACTGCATTAAACTGGCTCGCATTATCCGAAGTTATGGTTTCCGGTACCGAGAAAACTGGAAATATTTCTGTTTCTAGTAAACTGCAAACTTTAGTAGCTAGTGCTTGTCTCATAGGTCTAAGAAAGATAAATTTGGAATAACTATCTAAGACAACAACTAAATATGAGTTCCCGCTACTAGATCTTGGGTAAGGACCCAAGAAGTCAATATAGAGGTGTTGCATGGGTCTCACTGCTACTATTTGATGTCCTATCAGTGGTTGAGTAGAATAATTGGGTGCTTTAACCTGTTTGCAAATTTCACAGTTCCCGACATAATCCTTTACATCCTTTGACATAGCTGGCCAGTAATAATATCGCTGTATCCGATCAAGTGTCTTAGTTATTCCAAGATGAGATGATGAAGGTGGATCGTGTGCCTTACTAATCAGACTACCTGTCAGTTCTTTTGGAATATACAACTTCCAAATTGGAATATCCGTGATGGTTTCACATTGACTGTTAGACGGATTGATGTACAATTTGTTATTTTCAACCCGCAAATTAATAAACGCATCTGGGTTCTTCTGAACCTTTTCGATTAACAATAAGTAATCATTATTCCTAAATACTGGAGAATCCAAATTAATGTTACTGCTATCTACCTTATGACTCAGTTTTACCTCCTCCATGAAAGCGCGCGATAAAGCATCCGGTACAACATTTAGGGACCCTTTACGATGTTCTATGTCAAATTGGAATCCTTGTAATTTCAAAGACCACCTAGCCAATCTTCCGGACAGATCCTGCTGACCCATTAGCCATTTCAGACTCGCATGATCAGTGATGATGGTAAACGGGCACCCCTCGACATATGCCCGAAATTTTTTTACGCTCAGCACAGCAGCCAAGCACTCCAACTCAGTAACCGAATAATTGCGCTGTGCTGCGTTAAGCTTCTGGGACATATATGCGATAGGGTGCTCGCAACCATCATCACCGATCTGAAAAAGCACGCTTCCAACGCCGGTGGCACTGGCATCGCACTGGATATAAAATCGCCTATTAAAATTGGGGTGAACTAGTACAGGTGCGGTAGACATAGCCTGCTTCAATTTTTCGAACGCCTGTTGACTTGCTCTGTTCCATATAAACTTGCACCCTTTTTTCAGCAGATCGGATAATGGCGCTGCCATGGTGGCATACCCAGAAATAAATCTCCGATACCATCCTGACATACCCAGAAATCGTCGAACCTTTTTAACAGAATTTGGAGTAGGGAAGGCTAGTATTGCGTTTACTTTTTCTGGATTCACTTTTAAGCACCCGTCTCCTACAACGTACCCTAAGTATTCGATTTCTTTTAATAGAAATTTACTTTTCTGCAAGTTAACAGTCAAGCCAGATGTTCGCAATAGAGTAGCAACCAACTCCAGCAGCTTGATATGTTCCTCGAAATTACCTGAGGTAATGAGCAGGTCATCTAAATAGACGAACACTTGCTCATGAAGTTGGTGTGGTATCACCCGGTGCATCAGTCGACACATCGTTTGTGGCGCGTTGCAAAGTCCGAATGGCATCACCGTAAAGTGGTACAAAGGACGGCCAGGTACAGCGAAAGCAGTTTTGTCACGAGACTGCTGAGCCAAAGGGATCTGCCAAAAAGCATCTTTCAAATCAATGCTTGAAATAAATCTGGTTTGATCCAGTCGGCTCAGCAGCCCGTCGATGATAGGTAAAGGATATGCGTCCTTGACCGTCACTTCGTTCACTCTACGGGCATCGAGGCACATCCGAACTTTGCCATTCGACTTTGTGACTAATGTCACCGGGGAACTCCACGAGCTATTGGACTCCTCAATCACTCCAAGTTCTATCATTCTATCTAATTCCTTATAGAGCAAATTTTGTTTGACTGGTGATATAGAGTAATGGCGCTGTTTGATGGGCTTTGCGTCCCCTACGTCAATCTCATGTGTAATCAAGTGCGTACGGCCTAGTCCGAGTTCCTCAAATGACGGAAATTTTGGTATTATGTTGTTTAGTATTTTTGTTTGGTCCAGATTAAGTTCATGTTGTAATGGTTCACGAGTGGGTTGTGGCTCTTTCATATCGTTGACTTCGGAAATGGTAGGTGGAGTGATCTGAATATTAAAGGCTTTCCAAAAATCAATCCCGAGGTATAAAGTTTGGTTCAAGTTTGGAATAATGAGAACCTTAAGAATCTTTTGTAGGCCGTTGTACTTTATATTAGCATAGAAGTAACCAAACACTCGTTCTGTGCGCCCTGAAGCTACTTGTATTTTAGTGGGTAAGAAAAATATTTTGAAACTTGGGCCTTCCAACAGCTTTTCACTTCCAGCTCCCAATGCTGTTATAGTAGCGCCACTATCAAGTAATCCACGATAATGTAAGCCATTTATAAGAACATCGGCATAAGGCCGGTTGTCGGTAATATCACTGAAAAGTGTTTCGGAAATAATATTTTTCAATAGACGTTTATTTTGCCAGTACCGGCGGACGCGGTTCACATTTCGTGATTTTGAACAAGACATTGAAACGTAGTTAAATGTAGAACCAGGCGAAAGAACATTATTTTGGCCTAGTACGGCATGCAGTGAGTTGGCGCTGGTTGAAATGGTTGCTGGGATTATACTTGGTTTGTTGTTTGTGAAGTAGCAGGCAGCTCTGGATTTTGATTCGTAGTTGGAATTTCTGCGTTTGGTCTGGGAAGAATTGTGAGTCGAGGCATCTGATTCCCAGGTGTCTGAAGCCTCGTCAATGAGTTTCCCATACATCGGAAACATTTTGGTTTCAGAATGCCTGGACGCCCACAACCAAAACAAAATATTTTAGCAGGTTTTGTGCAATCAGTATATCGATGGCCGATATCCTGGCAATTCCAGCAGATACTTAGGTTATCGTTACCCATAATACGATTGCTCGATCCCGGAAATGGAGCTGGGTTAACATTCCTTCCATACATACCAGTCCTTGCCGTTTCCATTGCACAAATATCATCTGTTTGCCATTTCTCGGAATATTCGTTACTCGTTTCGTTGAAGTAGACTTCCTCAATACCCTTCCTAGAACACAATCTTTCCGGTTCATACCCAGTTCGCTTCCACGTATCTTCCAAAGCCAAACAACGCTGCACTAGCATTGTAATTGATGGTATTTCTTGGTCTGCCAATACAACTTGTAAACCTGGTCTCATATTACGTCTTACAATATGAAGAATTTCGACATCCTGAAGAGGTGTTCTAAATTGTAGAGATAATCCCAGAATATCATTATAAAATACTCTAAACGACTCGGTGGGATGCTGCTTTCGAGATTCTATGGCGCGTCGAATATCATGTTCCGTTCTTCGATCTTGGAACCTGTCGAGCAAATCTTGCTTCAGCCGAATCCATCCAATATGGGGATTTCGTTCGATGTGACACCAATACCAATTTGATGCGACACCGGTGAGTAGAATGCCTATTTGGTCAACCAAATTAGCCATTGGGACACCAGAAGTTTCGGCAAGATGTTCCACACGGAATAAGAAACGTTCAATTGGCAATTCCTGTGAGTCACCGCCGAATGATATTTTCCACTTGCTTATGGTATTGCTGAACTGATATTGTACAGTTGGTAGTAATGCCGAGGGTTGATGAGGTTCACGCCCAATATTCGTTGAAGATAATATTTGCGACAAAGCCATGTCATCTACATTCTTGTCTTGACTAGGATGTTGACTAGTTCCCTGAGACTGAATATTAGTTTCTAATTTAGACCTATCCATTTGTTTAGGCGAAGGCTCATCGTCCGAAGTGGACAAATCATCGGGATCGTCTGGCTGAGCGTCTTTAATTTTGCTTAGTGTATCATCCAAGTTGTCTTCGCCTTGCATTAAGGTTTGTACACCTGATAATACTAATCCGACCATCGTTAACTGTACCTGACACTGAACTTTATAGGACCGAGTACTAGATAAAAGTCGTTCAAGTCTAGCTTGAATGTGAAGCAATCTACTTTCTTTCTCCCGAAGCTGCTCTTGTTTGGGTATTTCATTTGGTTTGATAACTTTGAGCCATTCGCGAATGTCTATGGTTTTCAACACACATCGCTGTAACTCTCTTTGTGGTGCTGAACGTGCAGCTGCATGGGCGCGGAAAGGCTTCAAGACTGGATTTTTTTCTTCATTGGATACAGCTACCTGAAGCATAGCTAAACGGTTCAGAGGGTCTCCTGAAATGTTTCGAATTTGGCATTCCACCTCGAACTCATCAGGAGCAAGAAAACCCACTTCCATGATGAACAAAATAGGTTAGTAAAAAAAACAATTATTAGCCCTATTCCTCAGTTTGTGACGACAAGAGAGGAAAAAAAACAAATCTTTCAACGATGCCAATAATAAAACTGATAGCAATAGATAATATGCGTTACGCTGTATAAATCAGAACAATAACACAAAAATAAATCGAAACCAAAATTCTGTTTAAAGTTCACTTAATGTTTTATGATTAAAGAATAATTACGATAACAATATTTAATAACCAATAACCATCACCATATTATAAAAGAAAATCATAAGTAGTAAATTAAACAAAATAAACAAATAAGTTATATAATATTGAAAACAAACCATGGAGTCAGTGAGTGAAGTAATGTGATAGTAAGCCATTACGACGGTTAGATAATAATTACAAATTGCATTCACGTGAAGGAAAAAAAACCGCAAATCAACTAATAATACTTAGGATGCAGACCTCACCAAAATACAATGCAACTATTAATGCCTAAAACCTGACTGTGATGTTTAAAATTTTGCAAATCGACTTCATCCACACGCCACAACCATTCCATATCAAATGCAATAATTGTACGATGATAAGTGTGGCATGGTGCACTCGACCGGAATTACTTATGCATTTGTTCACAATCAAATTCTAGGCACTTGAAGAGAAGAAAAAAAAATGATAAGAATAATTGTTCGAGGCTAACATTAGAAATTTTTAATTCATTTTAATTTTTTTTATAATGTTTATAGATGGTGTTAGCTAAACAAGTAAAATTGAATATCTACGAAGGAATTAACAAGAAGAATGTCAAACCAAACCGTGAAAACGTCTAAATACTCATTCGGAAAATCAAAACTGTATTCAGCTAAATAAATGAAGTTGAATATCTACGAAAGAATTAATAGGACAATGTCAAACAAACGGTGAAAATGTCTTAAAATTCAAACGGAAAATCAAAGCTATAATCAGCTAAATTTCAAATGCGGATGTTAACTAAATGCCTCTTGTTTTTTTGTTGGGCGCCATTTTGTAACGGGACCCCTTTAGGAAAGATAGTCTCCGTTAGCAAAAATAATAATAAAATAAAATAATGTCGTTGTGCCGCTAAGGTACGCCATTTTCTGCCACAGCTCAGTCGTTTCGAGGTTAAAATTGGTCGTAGGTTTTGTACCTTAGCCCTTCAGCACAACAAATGGCAAAATTAGATGACCACTATCACTATCATCTTACCTCTTCACTCACTTGACTCCACAGTTACCGTCTTGCTTATTCACACATTTTATAAATGATAAAAGAAAATTTAATTTGAACAAAAAACAATTTTATTTATTTGATTAAATATGGCAAAAATGATTGATTTAAATTGAAAATAATAAAAAAAAAAATAGGAAAAGTTAATTAATATTCGTATGGATTATCAAATTGTAGAATCCAAAAAAAAATTATATAAATGTAAATAACATCGACCTAGGTACTTACTGCACAACTTTTATTATCGAAGGAACGTTGAAAGCGCTTTAACGACCTTGATTCTGTAAAGATGTTTGGTAAATATACACGAAATGATATATAATGTACTCTGTTATAATAAATAAGAAAAATTTATATTAATTAACTTATAATAACAACAAAAAAGTATTAAAAATAAATAAAATAGGAAATCAAATAAATAATGAACAATATGTAAATATATGTATATATATGTATATATAAATAAAAAAAAAAATATCGATACAACCAAAAAGAAATCCGTTGATCCACTTGCACGAGGTATATCACGAAATACCGCAATCCCCTTAATACGTTCTTGCGAACTTTGAGCGTTTATTAATAAAACTGCAGATTTTCAATAAATTCTCCTCAGAAACCAAAATTACAAATCGTTGAGTACTTGAGTAGCATAAATTACGTCACTTGGCACGATATACGAAAAAAATGATGTTACATATTTCAGCATTCACGCCTGATATCCATGACAACCACCCGATAAACCGCCAACTGATGAAAGCACTAGATGTACGATATTAAACGATAGCTCTGCCAAACCGGCAATTCTAGCGCCAATTACTGCCAAATGGACTTTAAATGCGCCACACAACACTATACGCCCTTCGCAAAAATCAAATATCACACGTCCAACAATTTCAGCAACACTACACTCAATATGACGCCACCTTTGCTTTAATTTTACACAAAGACAATTGTTGACAATTTTTCTTTTTTTTTTTTTTTAAGACAAGTTCTGAAATACTATATGTTAGTTAATTTAGCGACACTTCTCGACAAAATGTTTTATGTTTATCAAATTTTTTTTATATACCACAACACTCACGGCCTTTTCTAAAAGCCACTTCACAGAGACACTACTTTATCAGTCTCCTTTGTTTAGTTTATTATTAATTGATGACTTTTAATTTTAAAAGCACATTAATAGCTATCGCTCACAATAATTTTCATGTCATTTTCATTTGACTAATTTTTACCAATTGCCATTCCTGCATCTCATCCGATTTTTATTTTATTTTTTCTTCGCGTTAATCAGCCAACGGTATTCTCCCACAACAGAAAAAAAAAATTCCGTTTATTTAATTTTTCCCGCCAATAAAATTTCGGATCATAATAGAAAAAAAACAATGCCTTGATTGTAATGGTGCATGTTATTTTGCTTTGCCTGCTTATTGAATGAATCAATTGACTAATTGATGTACATAAATATAATATCATACTACAGTACTACCTCGAATATCAGTAACACAGTAACATTCAGCAGCGATTGAGCGAATGTTACAAGTGCAAAGCATTTTCTTCTTAATTCCGCTATATTCGACGTCCACCAGTACTTGGATAGCTTACCGTGTCTGGGTTTCGTCTGCGGCATAGCGACCTTGTAGGCTGTATTTATAAGATGTGTTTCTCCGTTGCGGCTCTACCGCTCCCTTTCGCTGTATCTTCAATTCCTTTCCCCCATTTTTTAGTTCTGCTACGAACCGCTCACTATTCAGCCTTTTTAGATTCCACCTTCCTGGTTTATTTTGCGAAATTAATCGGGGTTCATTACCGACTGAAAAAGTAATGTATTGATGATCACTTCCCGAATAATCATTCATAACTCTCCATCCGCGTGTCGGTGGAATTAGGGCTTCCGAGGCGAGCGTGATATCAGGAATGGTCTCGATATATCCTGCCCGTCGAAATGTGGTAGTGTGGCTTTCATTTAAAACTATTAGCCCCGCCCTAGCTGCCATCTCCAAAGTAAGCCTGCCTCTGGTGTCTGAGTGAGGCATTCCCCACTCAAGTGCTCTAGCGGTAAAGTATCCAGCTACCACCACACTTCTAGCCGTATTCATAATCTCATCCTCCAGCGAGTCGAGTTTCGATTGGAATAATGCAATCGCCTTATTTGGGGTGAAATAGCAACTAAAATATGTTGCCTCTTTGCATTTCACCCACACGTATCCAACACCTGCCCCATGGTTCTTGACGTAGATCTTTCCGTTAGGAATCCAGACTGCAGCGGTTCCAACAAGTCAGAATACCATAATAGCGACTCTCTATTACAATACTGCTCACTTAGGAGAAGCAGCTCCGCTCCTTTTCAGCTGCCAACTGCGGTAGAAGGTAGTCAGCAATTCTGCTACGATGCATGTTAACCTGTATTAACCGTAGCATTATAGGCATTTTTTGGTCGCCTGGAGTGCTTCCCTGTACACCTTGCACTTCCCGGATCCTGGAATATAGGCCACTTCTACCGGGCAATGTCCCTTCTCCGTGCAGAGCACGCAGTGTTCCTGGACAGTGCACACCTTTGCTACATGGTCGGTACTAAAACTTATAGCAAAGCTTACTTCTGTCCGGTCCCTGACATTCTCTAGCTACATGTCTGTAGCCAAAACTCCTAAAACAGCGCACCGCAATGACTCTTTTACGGGCTCTGCAGTCAGTCCAACCTACTTTAATGACGCCGGTGTTAAGGAGTTATTAGCCGCTTTACTTTTCAGGGCCACGACCGCTACTTGTGGTTTCCTGGGGCTCGGAAACAGACGGGACCTCTATGTCTTTTGACTCGGGTATTTTTGCTCTAAGGCCTTCTTCCACATTTGCCTATTAAAGATCTCTAGAGTTAGCCTGTCTCCAAGACTCACCACTTTAGCTTTATCCCCAAAAATGTTGCTAAGGGCCTCCTGAAAACCATCTTTGTTTTTAGTTCGGGATCCTAGTTCTAGGAGTACCTCTCCGGCTCTGGTTTGCCGGATAGCTTTAACTTCTGTTTGAGACTCGTCAGGGTTGACCTTTGCTCGGATTTTCTTTAGGACAGCTGCATAAGATTGTCCTGTTGCCGGCTTTAATAGGAGAGCCTTAGGACTGATACCACCTCGTCTTTCCTCGGTTTCGAGTGCATGGGGTAATAGTTGCTTTTCGGTTGTCGGTTTGCTGGTCTTCCCGCTCCTTTTCTTCCTTCTTCCAATGGCGCCTTTGCTTTCTGGACTCGACTGGCTGCCATCCCTCCTTCGGTGCCTCTTCTCTGACCCTCTTTTCTTGGATTAGGTCGGCCGAACTTAAGGCTGTTCTATTGCTTCCCGACGCTTGAGCTATAGTATTATTTGCACAATTGGGTTTTTGCTGTTGGGGCTAAGGTAGGCTTGCCCGTTGACCTTTATCTTATTTTCGCTTTCCCTCTTTGTAGCAAATAGTGTTTATGATATCCTCAAACTCAAGGAGGCCCTGTTTCACTACATTGGATATATTGGCCTGTTAGCTGCGACTTTCATTCTGCTAATGATGTCCCTGGATTAATGAGATGAGCATATTCTGTGCACTGTTGAGGTAGACTTACCTGTTGTTTGAAGCTTCCTTTTCACTACCCTTACTGGTTATCCCCTTTTTGGTGGCGTCCTTATCATCCGTTGTCCTCGACCGAACTGATCCGCAAACGTACTACTACTTGTAGCTATTAACTTTATACCAGCCAAGTGATCCACTGGTGAAGAGCTGCAGTTGCTAGATAACGGCGTCTGCGGGCCTGCTTGCTCACCCTGACCAGACGCCGGTACTGGGGATCCGACATCCTGCACCGTATACTTCACTTCTTTTTTCAAACTCATGTTTTGGTTTAGAGTAGCCTTCTCTGGAGTTGTTTATAGTATATCCTCCAAAACCACATAAAATTCAGCCGTCCCTAACATGGGAAACAGACGCTGGTTAGAACCGCCCTGACATGGGGAACAGACGCTCCCAAGATGTTAGTTTTGGTTCGCCGCAGGTATTTGATTTCCCTGGTACCCATAATATCTTATAGGCGTTCTCCTATCCGCCATGCGGGAAGGCGCCCCATGGGGGACTAACAACCCCAACTGGTGTGATGATAGCGATGATAGTGTTTGTTGTATCCATTGCTGATTGTGGTCTCGTTGATGGTGGTGCTGAGCAACTCTGTCTTCCTGACACGTGTATGTGTTTGTGTCTCGCACGTTAGATGCATGTTTATGCAATTTTTGGACATTTTGTTGATACCGATATGCGTGGCGGCCATATAAATATAAAAACAAATAAACAGAAGAGAAAAAAATAAGAACAAACGTATGAAATGCAAACAAAATTTCTGTCGTGTTTTGATTTATATATGTAGGTAAAAAAAACTGGTACGTACCATTTACTTTGTACAGATTTACCGTACCAAGTATCCTTGAAATATTTGTAATATTGGAATGTGGAATGTGTGTTGCCAAGTTTGTAGTGTTTCATTGGGTGAACCGCTACAAATTATATCGATTCAATAAATCATAGTGTCTATCGCTCGATTGTCATATAAAATATTTTTTAAACAATTATTAATTTAATTAACCATGAATATTGCTAAAAAATATTGCTTTGGTCAAAGAGACACAAGCAACATCATTTCTTCCTTAAATTTTTTCACTTGCTCGCTCAATTTCACTATATTTTGCAGTTTGAACAGCAAATTTAAGTATGGCATATTGTAGGTGGTAGTGTTGTACTAAAATAAAATGAAAAAATTAAGCTGCCTATGGTATGGAGGAACTGAACGATGCTGATTTCCGATTGACCGTCTCTCACAAAACACCCTAATAGCCATAAAGGTCTTCATTTTAGGTAGAATAGGTAATTTTTCTGAGTTTTGAGTTTTTACGATTTTTATATTGCGATTGTCAAACATTTTTTTGTTACCTTTTCTTCTTTAATATTTTCCCGAATTTTCTCTATTCGAGTTTTTTGTGAAAATTTGATTTTTCACCCCCTCCGACGGTTTCCTATAAATTTATGATTTAGTTATAGAAAATAACCTGAAAACATGACAAAACGCAATTTTCTATTCGATCTGAATACAAATTACGAAAACCCAAAAAAGAAAATCGTCGAAATAATAAAAATGATACGAAAATGGATAAAAATAAATGAAATAAAATGTTTTGTTTTGTTCTTTCCAATTCGTGACTATTTAATTTGATGAAAGGAAATTATCTTCTTTAATTTCTCGGTTTTATATACGAAATTAAATTTAATTGTGATAATAGCAGCTATTTTCTGTTTTGTTGTATACAATTAAATCGATTAGCAGGTAATCAGTTTATTGTTGTTATTTACATTGTATTTATACCTAGAGACCATTTATTTAGGTTAAGCTGATATTTTATCATTTAGCTAGGTACCACACTACATGTATATAAGAATATGCTACAGCGAACAGAATAATACCATGCACCATAAATTTTTAGCGTATTGTTATAAACATAATAGTAACCGATTTATGTCATGAAAATATGCCATTCACCTATTTATATTTAATTAAAATATAATAAACGCTTGTTTATTGAGTATAAACAGCAAACATGCATTTTACCCAAATTAAGTTTAGTTCTAATTATTTTTTGTTTGGTAATTATCAAAAACCTATACACCATAAAGATATACACACAAAAGGAGCTAGGTTTATGTGGTTTGTCATACTAAATTTAAAATTTCAAAATATTTATCATAAATAACTCAAGGTACAAAATTTAATGTCGACTGTTTACCTTTTTTATATATAGGTACCTACTATTGGAAAATGGATAATAACAATAATTTTTCATTAATTTTCCATTTCGATACATTTTTGATAAATGAAGGTATAAAAAAATAAATCATGCTGGAAATATAGTATGAATGTACCAAGTAAACAATTTTATGTTATATGGGATATAATTAAAAGCACACTGCATGGTGCAAAGTCTGACGTTTTTTTTATTTGTGTATAAAGTCATTGAACCAAAATTCTAAAGAAAACCAAAACAACAAATATTTAAATTTCTGCAAAGCTTTTCATTCAATATGCCGTATAGAGGGAATAAAGATGATTTTTTGATGTTTCCTATTTATTCAAGATTTGTATTTAACGTTACATAAAATATATTAAAATTAATGAAAAGAAAAATTTAAATAAATTGCAAATGAAAATAAGAAAATATTTTGTATATGTGTTTGTGTGTGTATGTATGCAAATGAGCTTAGTTTGAAAAATGAATTTATATATACTTATACATAGTAAGAAAAAAGCCCGGAAAATTTATTTCAATAGAAAGCTATACATATTTTCACAAGAATAACAAACAAAGCGAGACGTTTGTGTTTGCTTTTATATCTCAATACACGTTGCAATTGTTGAACGTACAAATTTACATGCCTTCATATTTTTACTGCAAAGCATATATAAAATCTGTATATACATTGTTGAAAACATAAAATTATTTTGCATTACACTTATACTTGAATTGTGGTTTTGATTGTACGCAGTCGAGATATGTATTGTAGTTACTGAAGCTATAATTATTTGGTACAATGTACCTAGTTGTTTTTACAATTTTTTTCAAATAGCGTAAATTCGAATAAATACTCGTATATTTACATTATAAGGAGAACCATTTGCTGATGAAATGAAAAAAACTTTAATCTGTTTTTGTTATTGTTTTGTAACAAAATAAAATATTAAATATTAAATATTTAGACTCTCATCTGTATGGTATTCACATCAAATTTTTAGTTAACAAAATTTTAATAACCAAATCAAGCCTGTAAACAGTGAATTTTTTGGAAATAGTATGCAAAAAAAATTCAACTCTTGCATTATAATATTGGCAAAAGTTTGGTTTGGGGTCCTAAAATAAATTTAAAGTGCAACCTAGAATACCAGATTTTGTAATTTCAGAGTCAAATAATCGATAAAAAATAAATTTTAGTTATGTAGCGTTGCGGTTTTTCCATAAATCCATCACCAAACATGCAAAATTACGATACTGATAAAATCATCAAGTTATTTAGGCTTAAAAAACCAAAATTGGACATACCCTTAATTTAATTACATGCAGGAAGAGAAAACAATTTTTTTAGATTACACTAAAACTACCAACCAGAATCAATAAATGTTAACAAAAACATTATGGGCCAATTAGGATCCAATAAAAATGATCGAAACATGTTTTAAACAACAAATAGATAAATGAATGACAAAATCGTTAAAAGTAGTTACACATTTAATTGAATTACATGGCTCAGATAAATAAAGGCAATGGAAATAATGTCAACGAAATGAGTTAGTGACCTAAATGAAAATAAGTGCAAATTTCTTTATTTCCAATTTGAAGTAAAACGATCAGTATTTAATATTAAAATTAATTGCTGACAGTAAAAGCATCCACGCCGTTTAAAAAAAAAGAAAAAATTCTCGAAAAGAATGATTTAATTTTAAAATATTTTGAAAAACCTGAGGTTTAAGGTAGTAACGACAATCCTCTCAGTTATACGGCGAATCAAAATTACATTCGAAAAATGTTTACGTTTAAAAAACTTGCTGTTTTGAACCTTTATGATAAAAGAAACCAATTCTTTGATCTATGTCTGCAAATTTGGCAAATTAATTATTGTCAACATTTCTATTCTTATTAAAATTTATCTTTCATTTACGAGTAAATTTTAAATTAATTTATTCTTTTCCAGGATTCTTTCTCTTATATCAAAATGGTATGCATTTATGGCAGTAATTATTTTCAAATTTAAATACCAAACGAATTACTTCAAAATGAAGATAATGCCAATTGGCTTTATTTCCATTGAAGCAGAAATACAAAGAATTGGTTAAAAAAAAAATGGGAATAAAGCCAATTGAATTAATAACGCCAGGAATAAATTTGAGGGATGAGTTAGGGTAGAG